>CM029367.1:10021878-10304378 GCA_017165825.1 Hepsetus odoe
CTTATCCTCTTTCTTCCTTCCGGATGTCACACCAAGTACATTTCTAGCCGTCTGCCTGATCACTTCTGCAGTAGTTTCCCAGCAATCCGGAAGCTCTTCGACACCTCCCAGTGCCCGTGTTAACTCCTGCCTGAATTCAATAATAATAATAATAATAATAATAATAATGTTGCTGCTGCTGCTGATTATGATGATGATAAAATACACCGTATTTGGTGTTCTCAGAATATTAAGTAAATTAATAAATAATTAAAACTTATGCTTACATACAACAAGCCCATACATGAAACAATTACAGTTACAGACACTTGTTAATACTGCAAGTAGAGATCATACCCAGTATTTGCAGAAGACTTTGTTAAACATACAGTTTAAACTCTATTTTGTCTCTTTGCTTTTGCTTTTATTAAGACATTGTTTTATATTTTAATCTAAATAATGTTTTACAGTATTATTGAACTAGCCTCCTGCTGAATAATAATAATAATAAATTATTTTTAATAAATTATTTTATTTTATTATTTTCTGTGTGTAGTTTGCATGTTCTCCACATGTCTGTCTGGGTCTCCCACGTGCTCTAGTTTCCACCCACCATCCAGAAACATGGATGTCAGGTGCACTGGAGAAGCTGAATTATCCCCCTTAGGTGTGTGTGACTATGGTTGTCTTTATGCCTACCCTGTTTTTCATATTTCTTATGCTAAACAGTAACTAAATTAAAGCAAAATTCAAGCAGTTCAAGTCCAATGAATAGCTTTAATGGTACAAAGGTAAGTGTGGATTCCTACCAATTCCTTCAGATGTCTCGAATTCGTCGGGACCACGCTCCACTTATTATCAACACCTCACATGTGGAGATGGTCCAGAGCACCATGTTTCTTGGTGTTCACATCACTGACAACCTCACGTGGACTCTCAACACCAACTCCATCACACAGAAAGCCCAGCAGTGCCTCTACTTCCTGCGCAGACTGAGGAAAGCCCACCTCCCACGTTCCATCCTCACCATCTTTTACAGAACCATTGAGAGCATCCTGAGCGGCTGCATTAATGCCTGGTACGGGAACTGCAACGTCTTAGACCGCAAGTCCCTACAACTGGTAGTGAGAACAGCTGAGAAGATCATCGGGATCTCTCTGCCCTCTGTACAGGACATTTTCACCACTTGCTTCATCCGCAAAGCAACCAGCATTGTGGATGATCCCTCCCACCCATCCCACACTCTCTTCTCCCTCCTGCCATCCGGTAAAAGGTTCCGCAGCATACGGGCCTCCACTTCCAGGATGGGAAATAGTTTCTTCCCCCTGGCCATCAGACTCAAAGTCTTAAACCGCCAATGTCTACCCAGTCCACCATTATCATTTTGTATTTATTTATTTAACTAAATTAATATTTATTTGTATTAAATTTATTTAATGTTGCACTCTGCACTTTAACAATAACACTGCTCCACCACACTGCTACACTGTAATCTACCTGGGCTGCTTTTGTTCTACAACACTGCAGCCCTCTACGGATGAATGTACTGTCTGTCGTGCTGTCTGTTGTTGTCTGTCTTGTCTGCACTTGTTGCACTGTTTTGTGTATTATGTTGTGTCTCCTGTCTTATGTTGTCTTGTGTCTTGTGTGTAGCACCAGGGTCCTGGAGGAACGTTATTTCGTTTCACTGTGTACTGTGTATATGGCTGAAATGACAATAAAATCCTACTTGACTTGACTTGACTTGAAAATGGCAATTAACAATGGGAGAGAGACAGACTATCATAACACTTAAAACTGTAGGTCTTTCCTACTGAGAAGAAAATCAAGGTATCATTGAGTACAGTCTCCTGCAGCATCAAAAGGCACTCCGAAACTGGGGGCAACTCTGACAGGAAGAGGTCTGACAGATCCAAAGACTTCAGCATCAGAAAATAGGTTTGCCCGATAGGTGGCTCACTGGACCACAGCTTCAAGCACAGCTTGATTATGAGCATACTAAGCAAGTCTCAGTTTCAAGTTGCACTTCAAGTTACAGGTTTTACCTTTTCATTTATGGCATTTAGCAGACGCTCTTATCCAGAGCGACTTACAGGTCCTAATTACAGGGACAGTCCCCCTGGAGCAACTCAGGGTTAAGGGTCTTGCTCAAGGACCCAATGGTGGTAGTGCTAGAGGTGGGAATTGAACCGGGAACCGGTGAGTCCATAGGTCCGTAGACAAGTACCCTACCACTAGACCACCACCACCATGCCACAGTATCTACTGTCGATCATCACTGACAGGGAAAACAAACTTTTATCACTTTAACTTGAAAGAGTTGGACCCAATGCCCAAATTTGCCTAAACCCCTGCTTAGGTCTAGGTCCCCACCTAAAGCCTTCCTTAGGTCACTGTAATCTGCTCCAGTGGTACCTCACAGCCGGAGGATTATGGTTCAAAATAACCCCTATTAAATCTATTAAAGCAAGGATATCTGCTAAAAAACAACCAACAGAAAAATTTTGTTAAAGTGCACACTGTCCATTCTGTTATTCTAGTTTGTGGAGTCCAGCGGCAGAGGTCCCAGCGACTCCATGCCAAGCTCTTCTTCTCTGCTATTGGAGGATATGGGTCAGATAAAATTTGGATCCCGAGATGATCAGTCCTTGACTATGGATGTCAGTCCTGGGTCGACCGCTCGTGGACACGTGGCTGGCTCGCCAACTATTGTGGAAAAAATTAACCAAAGAACAAATCAGGCACCGTTAGTCTAACAAAAGAGCTTCAATGATCATGGCAGTGAGGATTCCTCTTGCATTCTGCTGAGAATACAAGAAGAAGCCCTGAATAGAAAAGATCACAAAAGTTTTTGTACACATTTTGGGCCGCAGGCCCCCCTCTTCTCCACCTTAAAGTTCCCATAAACACTAAAATTGCTTTGTCTAAGTAACTGCCTGGCTATTCTCTCTGTTATCCATCTGCTTAATCCTTTGCACAAGCATATTCCATATCTAAGATATTTTGATCTGTTTGTTTCTCTGCCTTACTCTGAAACTGTAATATAAGATTGAACATGATATGCTTAAGAATGTTCAAAAAAATTGCCTTCAAATCCATCAGAAACACAGCCCTGAAATCCATCAATATCAATATTTTTCATTCGTCGCATCATTTTCATCCTCACAGCCTGCAACATGATATATTCACTCTCTCTCACTCACTCATTCACTCTCTCACTCTCAGTTCCTAAGCAGCTTGTCGTGAGTAGGGTCATGGGTGGTGCTGGAGCCTTTCCCAGCTCTCAGGGCAAAAGGTTAAGCATATCCAATGCACCTCAGATCCATGGATCTCTCTGGACAGTGGGAGGAAACTGGGCCACCTGGTAGAAACCCACACAGACTTGGGGAGAACATGCAAACTCCACACAGAAAATCTCGAAGAACCTCACCTGGAAACTGAACCCAGGACCTTCTCTCTGGAATGCAACAGACCAAAGTTTAGCAACATGGAGCTACAGTAGAAGGGAAATACAAATGTAAAGCATTGTGATCAGCAGCTTTAAATACTCTAGTGAGACAAAATACAAGTTAGAGAAGCCTTCTGAATATACTGGGTGCAAACTCTGCTTGCAGGATTCACTAATTCCATCAAAAGATTCACTCAAATGATTCACTGTAATGTGTCTGTCTGAAACCCAAATTGTTTAAATTATCTACTTGTTGTATGTAAGCAGAAAGTTGTTTTTAAAATTATTTATTAATTTCATGTTAATATTCGGGCCACATTAAGTCAGATGGATAAACTCTTATGGTTTTAATAAACAATAATACTTTAAAGTATATTAACTAAACTCAGTGTCAGAAATATTTTATATTCAAGTGTTTAACCGGAAAAGCTAAACAGTCCGTATGATCTGTAGTCATGGCAACGTAAGTATTAGGACTTCCTGCCACGTGTCCGATATCGCTCACTCGTTCACTCTCTTCTCACTGTGTAGGGGTTCTGTGTAGACTGTATGACACAATTAAATAATAATAATAATAATAATAATAATAATAATAATAATAAAACACTCTCAACACTCCTCCGGTGATTCACTCTGCGTGATGACGTCACTGCTATCTGTAACGGTGGCGTGGTACCGGAGGGACGTCAGTTCCGAGCCAGGATTTCCGAACAGAAGTTTATTGCTTACAGTGACAAAACACACAACAAACAAGGACTCAAGCCTGCAGTTCCTACGCAGGATGACTACGACGACCGACCAACCGACCGACCGACCGACCGACCGACAGACGGACAGACGGACAGACGGACGGACGGACGGACAGACCCACCATTACACATAGGTTTAACCTACCTAATGAGCCGCGCTCTGTTCTGACTCATCGGGGCTTAAATAGTCAGCCCCAATGATGCACACCTGCCCGCAGGGGCTCAGGTGTGCTCAGTCAGAACAGAGCGCCCTCTAGCGTACCCATAACACCTCCTGTGACATAAACACCTTATACGTGACCGAGAGCGCCCTCTAGCGTGCCCAAAACACAACACACGTGACAGAGAGCGCCCTCTAGCGTGCCCAAACCCTAACACACGTGACACTATCAAAGCGTACCTGATTACTGAGGACAGGTGATCTTCACCATAGTTTCCTATTTTAATGAGTTAAGAAGCGGTTAAAACATCATCTCACACATCATGGAAAGTTCAACAGAAACAGTCACGCTTTACTCTCGTCTCTCTGCCACTTTTCAGTTCATCTCAGAGTGTGATGGTCTTAGTCACTTGATGTAGGGTACATCAGTTCGACCCTACTTTTCAAGTTGTATAGTGGGACACTGTATGTGGCCTTTTTAGAGTATTACACTTCTCACTGCACATTTGATCAGCTCTACAGAAAAGCCTGTGCTGACCTGCTACGTATTACTGCCATATCCTTAAATTAGATCTTCAATCCTCAAGATTATTTTGATTGTTTTACTGTTAACACAAATCTGAAGACACCAGCTGGCTCTTCAGCAACCCCACACAACAGCTATGAGGTAAAATGAACAGAATAAGAGGAAACTAATTCAGACAGCAGAGTTAAACATGTTCGTGATTTCACTCTTCTCAACAACATTTTCGTATTGAGGAGGTTGTTCTACTGGCCAGTCCCTTGACCTCCAGCCAGCTGTGGTGTGGACCCCTGGTCACGTTCAGGGTGAGAGTCTAGTGTACCAGAACGCAAACATTTATTACTCTTGAGAAAACATTAACATCTCTGCTTTCTCCAGTCTTTGTATTCAGTGTATTCAAGAGTTCCAATGTTCTCAATAGTCCTCGTTCTTTTTTGCTCTGAACCTGCAGGAGAACTGTGTCCAACGCACCTCCAGGATGTTCGCCTACACCCTGTCTGAATTGTTTTCTGGAGGCAACAAGTTATTTACCAGATTAAGTTTTGACAGTCAATTGATTCAACATCTCACCTCAGAATCATCATATTTTATTTTCTCTCAAAAAATCATCACCAAGCTCTTTTTCATTTTTCACAGCAGGTGGAGGTGATACTCCAGCATAAGTCGTTGTATGATGGCCTGGAGAGCGAGCACTGGTGGGTGCTCACCAATAAATGGTACAACCTGTTCCCAGAGGTAAGACTACAGAGCACTGATTTTATTTCAAATGTAATTGTCTAAAATTATGGTGATAACTGTACAGAATGTCTCTTCTTCATTGTTTTCAAATAGTGGCTCATGACCCTTTACCCATGCATGCCTCTAGTGTTTCAGTAAACTTTTGCATGTGGTGGGCAAAAAATATGTTTCAGACATCACAACCCTAAACATCAACTGCATGAATTTTATTACAGGAGTCGCAGCTCCCTCCTAGTCACTTTGGAACCATCAAGGTTGTGGCCTGCATCAAGGTAAAGCCAATAATAGTTTGAATGGTGGACCATTTTGGTTTTTGGGAGTTTTGCATCAATTTTTCAAATTTAAACTACTTTAAGAATTCACAAAAAACTGGGATCACAGCTAACATTGTACAGATCTCAAGACGACAAGGTAAAAAAAAAAAAAAAAAAAATGAATATGACCAAAATCATTAAAAAAAAAAAAAAAAAAATAGGATGGAAACACATAAGGAAAAACCAAATAATAAAAATGGGCACCAAAACTGTCATAATTGGATTCAAATGATTTCAGAATGATCTGGTCAGATATGATTCTACCCTTAAAGCAGGGCAAAACCTTTCCAAAACTGGCTGCCATATTTTATTAAACTTTCAACCTTGTCATGAAGGGTGTAATTTTCCAAGAGAAAATATTCTCACTAACTCTTTATATAAGTCTTCCAGAGAAGTCTTCAGAGATCCAATATTTGAGAATTTTTATTCTTGCTATATATTGGAGGATTCAAAAAATTTGGAGTATAATTTTGTTTTTCACATCATCCAAGTTAGCAACCAAGATACAGTCAAGTGGTAAGAGCACTGCTTTCACGCTGCTGGATTTTGAATAATTATAAGACACTTTCTCTGCTCCACCAGCGGCGTGGACACCAGCTCTCCATAGTAAACGTCAGCCTCAGCACGGAGTCCAGCATCACATCGGTGGTCCATGGACATCTGCTGGTAAGAGTTTCTTCACCATTAAATCCTACTTTTACTGAATGAGAAGTAAGAATATTCAGAGTAAATGTATCTTATCCAAACAGGTGTGGGTCAGTTCATCCTGTTTTGTATTTTATTCTGCAGCAAATGAAGCTGTCAAGGACTTACAAGGGTGTAACCATTGAGGAGGATGGATGCTTTCGCTCGTCTCAGTCCACATCTTGGAGACTCCATTGAGTTTTGAGGCACCTGTTCGTCTAATAGGACCACCACTTGGGTTCCACTGAATTACAGTCACCAGCATATCCTTTATACTTCCTGCGTCTTAGTTTCTAATCTGTTTCAATTACCAGCTAACTTGTGTTTTTATGTGATAAATCTGTTTTTATATTTTACTGTATTATTTCTCTTTGCAGGTATCAGACTGTTCCAGTTATATCAACACCACTTTTAACTGACCTCTCCCTCTGTCCCTCACTCTTGGTCTCCTTCTTGCGATTTTTAAAGTTATATAGTTATAAAGTTATATATATATATATTTATTTTTTTAACATTTTTTAACATTAATATTTATATTTTAACATTTCATTTTAAATTAATAGATTAAGATATCTATTTGGTAAGTTTGGTAACTCTGTTGAAATATAATGTGACTAAAATAAATTTTTTTTCCAGGGATTATGCTGACTGCAAATGTAATTACTAGTAAGGTTTGCTACATTACCTCATTTATGTGAGCACTCTTGTTCTTCATGTGAGCCTGAACTCATAGACAGGTTTTTCTGTCATTTCTTTAAGTTGTCTCACTACTAGACATAATTCTCTGGGCTTCTTGAATGACATTCCCAAGTACTTCTTTTGCTGCCTTTTTATCCGTATTCTGTCAAGATGATCCCACATTGCTTCTGACTATGAAGCTGATCAGTTACAGTGACTGCACCAAGATTTGAGCCAAAAACATTAAAAGTCCTTCAAGCAGCCTAGTGAACCTCCTCACCAAAACAAAAAAAAAAGTTTAACTCTTTGGAAGAAACATGAAGAAATGAGAAGTGCTGCAAGAGGTTATGCAGCAGTTTAACAATTTAAAGCACAAGAGCACGTCAACATCTCAATCAGTCAAAAGAAACAAACCGTGTCAGGTATCAGAGCTCTATAGTGGTCAAAGTCCTGAACTGATCCCCACTGAGCTGCGTTGGCTAATATAGCTTGCGTGATACAGCTCTGGCTGTTTAATTAACTAAATTTAAGATTAATTTTTAATCTAAAAATGTAATTTTTTGTGTTTGACTGTGTTTGACCGATGATGGACTGGCGACCTGTTCCAAGGTGTCTCCTTGCCTTTTTCCCAGCACCCTCTATGGCCCTAATTAGGTGGCCCAGAAAATGAGTGAGAGAATGTGTAGTTAGACTAATATGAAAAAAAGAATAAATCAGATATTACCCTGATTACCATGGCATTGTATGTTATTAAAATCCTTTTTTTGTATACCAAATTGTCAAATTGTCCAAAATCACATAAGTTTTTAGATATTCTGCACCATCCTACACAAAGAATTCTGCCGTGTGTCATTTAATTGTTTTCAAAGTATATGAAGCAACCTTTAAACATTTAAAGGTTAATCTCAATGTTGAACAGTTTGATAGTGATTTCATTTCCAGGTTAAACATAATCTACATGGTTATTCTACAATTATATTCTTCAACAGTCAGACAAGGAAAATGGTGCTGTAATCTAAACTGACATAAGTGGTGGGTTGGGGAGTCATAAGGGCAGTCACACTGGCATTACCGAATTGTACACCCAAAGCTCGCAACAAGATTCAACTTAGTACCGTGCGTTACCAGTTTGTGTCCACTGTTGTGAAAAAAATTAACCAAAGAACAAGTCAGAGGCAGTGTTAGTACAGCCACTTGATATGCAAGTCCATTTGTCTTGTTTAGTGCTGCAGTTTTACCACCCCCCAAAAAAAGTGACCACCCCACAGTAGTCCCTGGGGCTGTCCATGGGTCAGTTAAAGTTTACGCATTATACCTTCCCTCATTCTCTTCCTCCTGTGATGTGAATATAATCTGATATGCTTTTGCAGAATAGCAACAACCTTGGCATTTGGATTTGGGGTATTGAGTATCAGTACCAATTGATAAACATTGCACTTTTACTATTGGACCAACCTAATTCTATTCCCCCATGGGATTTGTTACTGCATACGCAATGTTCCCCCATCTGCTCAGGCACCAGATAAGGTTCTCTTCATTTCTAAAGACAGGGTGCATGCCATGTTACCTTTGCATTGTCACAGCAATTTGGTCTTTCCCTTGTTTACCACTGGTGCACTCCCTGCCACTGTCATCAGTAAGATGATAACAGTTGGCATTAAAATTAAATTTTCTCTAGTCATATTACAATCAGATCAGGAATCTGGTAAGTTTTCGGATGAGCCTTCTTTCTTCATGGGTCTGTGCTGGGAGGGCAGGATATACCCATTACGCCCCCTTCCCACTTCACCAAGACTCTGTCACACCCTCTCTCCTCACCCAGTCGCATCCTGTTTGCACTCTGACTTGCTTCCAGTGTGATGTATGGATCAGCGTAGCTCTCTGCTACCTTCGCGGCGGTAGGTGTCGTCAGCAACACTTGAAACCCACCCAACGTCTGGACTTCCATCTGAACCAGGATCAGGTCACCAGGTCTCAGGTCACGTAGAGGAGCCTTTGCTGTTCTCGGCAACACTTCCGTTACTTGCTGGTGGACAGAGCGGAGAATAGCAGACAACCAGTAATATTGCCACATTTCATCATCAGAGTGTGTTGTTAAATGAGAGGCCCCATGCCAAAGTTCATAGGTTTACCACCAAAATCTCAAATGGGCTCAAATAAATTCTGGCTAGCCTGAGTTATTCTGTTGGTAAATTAAGCAAGACTGGCAATATTTTCTGCCACAGCTGAAAATCCTTTGGTAAACCACTAAAGTTCTTAATGTCCATCATCCCATCTTCCCCCCTTTTGACGCACGGTCTTTCCTGTGAGTCAATAAAAAAAAAAAAAACGAGGAAAGAAATGGCTTGACAGGCATGGGAGGCCATTAGGCCCTAGCCAACTGGAACACTGGATCGGTAAGGGTCGCAGCCTTAACTGCTACATTGGCCTGAAGATTTCTGCAGGAGATCAAGTCACTACTGAGTGCAAGTCACCCTGAGTGCTTGGCATTTGCAGACAGCAATCTCATTATACCATCCAATTGTGTTATGGCATCCAAGAATCCAGAGATCAAACTGGAATTTAGAATTGGGAAACGGTCAGATTTCAGAAATTTCCTGTGTCTCCAATAGCCCCAAAAACATGTACTACTCCAAAAGCATATCTGCAATCAGTGTAGAGTAACAGTAACTGTCCTTAGCCAAATTACATGCTTCAGTCAAAGCTACAAATTCTGCTGCTTGAGCAGACAGAGAATGAGGAAGGGCACCGCTACGGAGAGTAACAGGCACGGGCCTATACTGCAGCGCTGACTGCTTGCAAAAAAAATATGTCCATTCAGTTGGGTGACTCCTGTCCCTGATTTTTGACAGGAAATAACAGTGTACGGACTGGAGAATTTGGACACAGAACAATCACACCAGCTTTCTCAATGCTTCAAACACTGGTTTAATACCAGTTTAATACCAGTTAAATGAGTATTGTGGTTGACAATGCCTGTATGCGGATTTAGGAGTTCTAACAACTGGAGGACTATTCTTTATAAACCCAACATCATTTTTATCTTTCGCCCACAAGTGATCTGGAAGATTTGACAGAGCTGGGTCTCCATCCAAACTGGCCATTTTGTATGGTGGCTCAAAAATTTCAGTAATGCACGCATAAGAGACTGTGCTCTCAGAAAGGCTGGCAAGAGCCTTATCTTTGTCGCTGTATAAAACAGCATGGCCATATACAGGAACCCAGTTGTCTGCCTGTGTGCAAACCAGAATGAATGAACCCACATCCTGCCAACAACAGAGAAAAATTGCATTTGCTGTTCGCGTGTCACCAGTGTTTCTGAAGTGGCCATGGATTCTGTGTATGTGAGCTCGCTTGGCTGCTCTGATGGCCCGAGACAGGTTTGCCCTTGCTGTTCTTAGGGTGGCCTCGTCCCCCGACTTGAAGGCCTTGTCCCAGGTTATCAGGAGTCTGCCCACTTCCGCAGTCATCCATGGCTTCTGGTTGGGTCGTGTGATGATGGACTTGGAGACAGTAACATCCTCAGTTTGCTTGCTGATGTAGCCAGTCACTGAGGCTGTGTACTAGGCATCATGCAGCTGCTGCTGTTGCTTTCTGGTTTTCTCCTTGATTTTCTTGCTCAGCAGCTCTTCAGCTTGCTCTGTGTGTTTGATAATGGTGGCCACACGTTCAGTTTTCCCCCCAATGCAGGACCATTCTTTGTTGGTTCTCGTTGTTGAGGTTTTGCTCGTAGGCTGGGAGGATTTCTGCTTCTTGCTTTGATGGCATCTGGGATCTTGTCCACGATCGTTCCACAAGAGGATTGCAGCTGGAGCTCCCTCCATGGCTTGTGTTGGATCTTGTTGACGGGTAGGAGGGGGATCCAGGTCCGTCTCAGTCAGGAACGGGAACTGGCCCACTGGTGGATCTGGATATAGATGTTGGTGCTCGGAAGAAACAAGGGAAAGGTTTTGTTGGGTTAGTTGGGTCGGCAAAGGTTTTGTGAAACATTGTAGGTGTAGCATCAGAGGATGTAGGTGTGGGTGCACCAGCACCACTTTTGTGTTTGTGTATGCCATAGTGCTGGTGGATTAGAGCCTGGTTAACTCTGACTATTTTCCTGCCATTCAGTTTTTTGTTTTTCCTGCAAATTTTAGAACCTTGGAACTGAAAGACCCCTCTGCTGGAATGTTTTACTACCCATCTACTCAATATTATTAGATCAGTTAGATCAGTTGCTATTTCTGTCTCATAACAAGTATCTTTTCCAAATTCTCATTTACGCTTTTACCCAGATCCTTCCACTGCGAGGTCCCCATTTTCTAACGTTGTCCTGTTCCTGTCCCAGACAGGTGTAGCGCTACAATATCTACTGTCGATCATCATCGACAGGGAGAGTGAACTTTTATCACTCTCAGCTTTACCTTGAAAGAGTTGGACCCAATTCCCAAATTTGCCTAAACCCCTACTTAGGTCTAGGTCCCCACATAATACCTTCCTTAAGTGACTGCGTTCTGCTCCAATGGTAACCCTTATTAAAACTATTAAGGCAAGGATACCTGCTAAAAAACAACCAACAAAAATATTCCCCTGTGAGTTTTATTAAAGTGCACACTGACCGTTCCGCTATTCTAGTTCATGGATTCCAGCGGCGGAGGTCCCAGCGACTCCATGCCAAGCCCCTCTTCTCTGCAATTGGAGGTTAGGGTTTAGGTAAAATTTGGATCCCGAGATGATCAGTCCTTGGCCATGGATGTCAGTCATGGTTCGACCGCTCGTGGACTCCTGGCTGGCTCATTGACTGTTGTGGAAAAAATGTTTAGCTCTCATCTTGGTGCAGTCCCTGTAACTGATCAGCTTCATAGTGTTGTGGAAAAAATAAAAAAAAGATCACTGCAGTGAGGATTCCTCTCGCACTCTGATGAGAATACAAGAGGAATCCCCGATTACAAAAGATCAGAGGCTGTTGTACACATTTTGGGCCGCAGGCCCCCATCTTTTTGATGGATTTGATGGATTTTATCTTGATTTTATTCATATTATTTTACTCATATATCAGTCATATGTCTGTATTCTCTATTCCTATGCCCTTTCACCCATGTCACCCTTAATCCCTCTGCTTCTACCATTCACCTACATCGCTGTCACTTTTAATCTACATATTAGCAACTGCATCTCTATTTTCTCTGTTCTATTCTGAGTGACGCTTTCTTAGCATGTCAAAAACACCCAAACAAGGTCTTAGATTAGGTGTCTCCATCGGAGGCCTTGGAGCTCCCGGGGGGATAGATAAAAGGCACACTCTGAACTGTGTAAGTGAGAGAGAAGATTCAACAAAGAGAAAGAAACACTGGGCCCTTAAACAACCTGTAAGAACTTTGTTACTCTTCTGTTAATAAACTTTGCAATAACTTAAAAACCTCTTTGCCTCATCACTGACTCTTCGAACCTCAGTTCTCAATAGAGAATCCAACAGTTGACGTCACAGAGAGGACTGACTTGAGGAACGGCGGGAAAAGCAATTAGAAGACAACATGGTTGACCAAAAATCAGGAACAGAGGTGCTGGCACTTTGACAGAGGTAAGGCCACCTACTGTCTTAATCTGCTGCTGAGTTGAGGATAACTGCTGTGTAAAAAGTAAACTCCCCCCTCTTCAAGATCAATCTAGAAAGGAGTCTGTGGTGATGATTTAAGCATTCTTGTAACAAATAATGCGAAATGTCCAATAACACCAAAAAACTGTGCAGAATTTGAGGAAATTGAGAAAAACTGTGAAAACAGGTAGTAAGGAAAAGAAATCAAGTACTTGGATAAAACTGTGACTTTGAGAAATTGTCGTAATGTGGGGAAAGAAAAAATCGACAAGAACCAATACTGAGGAGAAAGGTGTGGTGGTGTCGGACTAGTAATCTCAGCAAGTATGTAAAGGCCTCTTTGAACTTGGGTGAGATTGAACAGAAGATTGTGGATAAGTATGCGGTTAATGCTGATGTCAAAAGTATCTGGTCTTTGGATATGATTAGTAAGGCTTGGGATAAAACTCAGCCTATGAAGAAGAGTGAGAAAAAATTTAAATGGACACTTGTTGTGCTGAGTCAGCTCAGACGCAGGAGTAGGATGATGCGAAAAACTGAATTGGATGGAGAGTCAAAGACCAACATTTCCAGATTAACTGCTGTGGTTAAAGAGGCTCAAAAAAAGGATGCTGAGGTTCAGAGAAAGGATGCTGAGGTCCGGAAAAAGAACACTTAGATAAACAAATTAGTGGAGGAGTTGAAGAAGGTAAGAGCGGAAAGAGATGCGGTGGTATCGGGTGCGAACGGAGCAAATGCCGAGCAGGCAGGTGTGCAGGAACGATCCCAGTGGGGCGGAGCATCTTCTCTCCCTCTCAATGACTGAGGCATCCTGATGCACGGGGGCCCTCCTTCTGACCCTCCCTATGAGTTAAAGTCTGTAATGCCGGCTTATCTAAGCACAGAGAAGACGTCCACAATCCCTCTGAGAGAAGCACGGACTCTATCAGCAAACAAACTGTATCCTCAATGCACTGGAGAAGGAACAGAGGGGTTTGTTGGAGGAAGGGAAAGTTACAGGAAGAAACAATATGCCACTAAAACACACTTTGAAGAAAAAACCTTCTGCAAAGAAAAAAACATGCAGAAAATCACAGAGTGAATGAAAATGAGAGTGAAAGCAAGAGTGACACTGATCATGTCCCTGCCCGCCTTGCTCCCGTCAGAGGAAGAAGAGAAATGGAATCAACAATCCTTCAATACGTTGATGATGTCCTGATTGCTTCAGAGGAAGAAGATCAACATGAACAACATGTTTTGCATATCTTGGATCTTCTACATGAAAAAGGACACAAAACAAGTTTCAACAAAGCTCAAATCAAGCTAAAGTTGTCTATCTTGGACAAAGGATTACACATGGTAAACGAGAAATCACTCAAGATCGAACACAAGCGATCAAGACAGCAAAAGAGCCAAAAATAATTAATGAATTTTTCTTGGGATTGTGCAGCTACAACTGAGCATGAGTTGATTCATACACAGAAATCGCACAACCTTTGAATGACCTGTTGAAAAGTCAGAAGGATTCAACAGATCTGAACAAGATGAACGCTTGGATTTCCAGGTTCGGAAAAAGGCGCTTTGTCAAGCACCTGGGAATTCTTGGAATTCCAGACACGGGACAGCCTTTCACACTGAATGCATAATGGGGCCCTTGGATGGGGTCCGTGCCTTCGAGCAGTTCAAGCAACATATTTGATCAAACACTGGTGGTCAAATGTCCACATGCAGTCCATACTCTGCTAACCTTGAGTCGAGCATCCCAAGTCACAGCCTCTCGATGGGCAAAATGGTCCACCATTCTGGAATCATCCAATATTGTCATTGTGTAAGAGCCATACCCTGACGGGACACTTAGGGGAGCCAGACAGCTGCTGGGAGACCAGCGAGCCAGACGCAGTAATCGACAGTAATTCGGTTCAGCTGCGCTCTTTCCTATTTAAAGGAAAGGAAAACAGTGTAGAGTTGCTGGGTCGTTTTACGACACAAATGGTAATTTGGTAAAGATCCGTGCTCTCTCTCTCTCTTTAGTACCATCTCTCACACACACACACACACACACGCACGCACTCTCTCTCTGCATCAGATCGGCACCCTCAAGCCTCAGCTTGTTGTGCTGACTGACACTACACCCCTCGTTTCTCATTCTCACTTAAAACAAACAAAAAAAACCAACAAACTTCACAAGCGCAAACACATGCCTTTTGGGCGCTTTTGCTTTCCACCTCTTCTCAGGGTTTGTTTTCCACCCGTTTTTGGGTTGATTGTGGTGGCTCGGGTTTTCTGGTGTGTTTTGGGTACTGGCAGCTTCAGGTACTTCATTTGGGTCCTAACCCAGTGTGGCTCCCGGTGTTCAGAGTGGGTCACACCGTTACACACTGAAAGAGCAACCCCGTCCAACCCTGTGACCCTACTCCCAACACAGAAATTGATGACCATGATTGTGTTGAAATAATCACGATAATGGAGGAAGTGTCAAACACTCAAGAAGTGCCTTTGCAAAATCCCGATCTGGTATTGTACACTGATGGTTCCTCTGCCCAACAAGCAGAATTAAAAGCTCTCATTGAAGCCTGCAAACTGGCTGAAAATCAAACAGCAAACATCTACACAGATTCAAGATACGCTTTTGGTGCTGTCCACAATTTTTGGACTCCTGTGGAAACAAAGAGGGTTTCTAACAGCAGCAGGAACTCCACTGAAAAATGGAGAACTTGTAGAAGAGCTGTTACATGTATTTCAGCTCCCAAAGGAAGTGCTGATCATGCAGTGCAAAGCACACACCAAAACTGAAACAATGGAAAGTAGAACAAATGCTCTCGCTAATGAGGCTGTGAAAATCGCTGCAGAGAAAGGCGAAACCAGTGTGAAGGCCAACGCAAGTGTCAGAGCAATCTACAAGCACATGGAAGACATCAAAAACATGCAACACATGTGCTTTAGATCAAATTAATCATGAACTAATCAACATGAGACACATGAATCATAATGATATATGATTACAGTTCAGTCATTAATCACAGTTTGATTTTGAAATATTTAGCATGATGATCAGGGTTTTTATTTTAATTCAAATTGATTGATGTTGATTCAATGGGTTTACATAGAATCACAGGGGGAGTGATGGATAGAGACTTTTCGAACCTCAGTTGGAGAATCCAACATTCTCCACCTTAAAGTTCCTATAAAGTAAGGTTGCTTTGTCTAAGTCCCTGCCTGGCTCTTCTCCCTTATCTCTATGTCCTTCACACACGCATATACTATATCTAGGACATGCTGATCTGTTTCTTGAGGCTGTTTCTCTGCCTTCCCCTGAAAATGCAATACAAGTTTGAACATAATGTGCTTCAGAAAATTTGAACAAATTTTGCCTCCATCATTAGTCAGAAACGTGGAATCATTTTGACAAACTACAGAAAAAAAAGGCAGCCAACGAAAAAAGAAGAACTTTGGAATGTCATTCAATAAGCCCAGAGAATTATGTCTAGTAGTGAGACAACTTAAAGAAATGACAGAAAAACTTGTCTAAGAGTTCAGGCTCAGATGAAGAACAAGAGTGCTCACATAAATGTGGTAATGTAGCAAACCTTATTAGTAATTACATTTGCAGACAGTCAGCATAATCCTCGAAAAAGATTAAGATCTAAAGGCAGAATTAAAACTTCAGTAGTTAAAAAGAAGCGAGTCATTTTGAACGTGCACAGTATTCACCTTTGCTCCTGGCTCCCTTAATGTGCTTCCATTACATTAGTTTGCAGAAAATGTATCATAATGGATACCATAATTTCACTAATTTACATGTATTATAAAATTGTAAGAGGAAAATTTAAAAATCTTTCAAAAATGATGTAATATAACCCATTCTTTATGCACGAAAATAATATGGAGGTGTATGAATTGCATTTTATCTAAGGAGAATTAACCAGTAGCACAACAGAGATATTAAAGTTTCTTGTTCCACTACTGTAGTATTTTCTGAAAGGAAGTGTTTGAGAAGCTTAAGCTAGACAAAGTAATGAATACACAAAGCTTTTTTTATTTTATTTTTATTATATTTAGATTTCCCCAAAAAACAGTGAACTAATTCACTTTCTGTGACTTGTTGAAAACAAGTGTGCTTCTAAAATAATCGACTCTTCTTGCTTCTCTCCTCCACTCGTCTTTTAAGAGGCCCTGAAGGGTGAGAGAGAGAGAGAGGGTACTGAAAAGTGTTAATAATTTTAAATTAAAACTTTTTTAAAAAGTTATTAAAAAAATTAAAAATGATTAATTAAAGTTTTTTAAATTAAATAGATTTTAAATTTTACTTTTACTTTGTGTAAAATGGTAAAAACTCATCACTGTAATCAATCAAGTCTAGTATTGCCATTGGTTTTTAGGGCTATTTAAAAGAAATTACTTGGTGATTGTGTCTTAAATTTTATTCCAATTTAATCCACCAAGTCACTTTTCATTGGTTTATTAAAATTTTCCATTTTAGTCACATTATATTACAACAGAGTTACCAAAAATTTCAAATAGATATCCTAATCTATTAATTTAAAATGAAATGTTTAAAATAGTTATTATTGAATATATGGAATTTAATATTACTTTAAAAATAGAGAGAGGGAGACAGAGAGTGAGGGATGGAGAGAGAGAGAGAGAGAGAGAGAGGTCAGTTAAAAGTGGTGTTTATATAACTGGAAGAGTATGATACCTGCAAAGAGAAATAATACAGTAAAATATAAAAACAGATTTATCAGATAAAAACACAAGTTAGCTGGTAATTGAAACAGATGAGAAACTAAGAAGCAGGAAGTATAAAGGATATATTGGTGACTAATTCAGTGGAACCCAGGTGGTGGTCCTATTGAACGAACAGGTGCCTCAAAACTCAATGGAGTCTCCAAGATGTGGGTGTCGCTGGACTGAGACGAGCGAAAGCATCCATCCTCCTCAATGGTGACACCCTTGTAAGTCCTTGACAGCTTAGTTTTCTACAGAATAAAACACAAAACAGGATGAACTGACCCACACCTGTTTGGATAAGATACATTTACTCTGAATATTCTTACTTCCCATTCAGTAAAACGGATTTTATGCTGAAGAAACTCTTACCAGCAGATGTCCATGGACCACCAATGTGACGCTGGACTCTGCTGAGGCTGACGTTTACTATGGAGAGCTGGTGTCCACGCCGCTGGTGGAGCAGAGAAAGGGTCTTAAAATTATTCAAAATCCAGCAGCGTGAAAGCAGTGCTTTTACCACTTGACTGTATCTTGGTTGCTAACTTGGATGGTGTGAACAACAAAATTACACTCCAGATTATTTTAAACCTCTAATATATAACAAGAATAAAAATTCCCAAATTTTGGATCTCTGAAGACTCCCCTGGAAGACTTGTATGAAGCGTTAGTGAGAATATTCTCTTGGAAAATGACACCCTTAATGACAAGGTTGAAAGGTTAATAAAATATGGCAGCCAGTTTTGGAAAGGATAGATTCGCTGGAGGGGATTTTGCTCCATTTTAAGACTAGAATCACATCTGACCAGATCATTCTGAGATTATTTGAAACCAATTATTACAAAGTTTTGGTGTCCATTTTATTATTTATTTGTTTTTTTCCTTATGTGTTTATATCTCATTTATTTATTGATTTTTGTCATGTTCATGTCTTGACCTTATCGTCTTCAGGTTTCTACAATGTTAGCTGTGATCCCAGTTTTTAGTGAACTGTTAAAGAAGTTTAAATTTGAAAATTGAAAAATTGATGCAAAACTCCCAGAAACCAAAAAGGTCCACCATTCAAACTGCTATTGGGTTTACCTTGATGCAGGCCACAACCTTGATGGTCCCAAAGTGACAAGGAGGGAGTTGTGACTCCTGTAATAAAATCAATACTGTTGATTTTTAGGGTTGTGATGTTTGAAACATTTTTTGCCAACCACATGCAAAAGTTTACTGAAACACTAGAAGCAAGCATGGGTAAAGGGTCATGAGCAACTATTTGTAAACAACGAAGAAGAGACATTCTGTGCAGTCTAAAAGTATGGAGATGACAAGTACATCTAAAATAAAATCAATGCTCTGTAGTCTTACCTCTGGGAACAGATTGTACCATTTATTGATGAGCACCCACCAGTGCTCGCTCTCCAGGCCATCATACAGTGACTTATGCTGGAGTATCACCTCCACCTGCTGTGAAAAATGAAAGTGGTGGTGTCCAATTACGGTCTCGCAAACTGCGTCTCGCAGATCTTTTAGCTGTCTGCAGCAAATCAAAATATACCACAGAATATGGCCCATGATATGAAATCCTGGCGGTATTGCATTTCTGGTCAACTTCTAGGTGGAGCTACTGAGCTGACTGGAGGCAGTCTTCACAAAACAACAAAGAAACGCAGATAGCGAGTGAGTGTAGAGCAAATTCTTATGACACGGTGGGAAAATCTGTTAATAACCCTAAAATGCACAACAAGCAAAAAAAAATCCCATTCATGAAAAGCAGTGTTGTAGGCTGATTGATTTAGTTTACTTAAATAAACCAGGTGAGGCAATACGTACTTCACCTCGAGTGAGTGGCCTGCTGTTTGTGTATTTTACCATATGGCCCTTGGTGAAAAAAGTTTTGACACCCCTGGCAATCAGCCATTTCGGTAGCTGCCTTCACAAGCAAGAGTTGCCCACGCCTGGTGATGCTGAAATGCAGCTAAAACATACTCAAATGTTGCATTTCTTACAGAGAACACACTCCACTGCTCCACAACTGAAGCTGATGGCTTCACAACCTCTCCAACCTGCTGGATTATTACTATGGTGGCTATGGTGACCCATAATGTGTGGTTTCAAAAATGTCCAAATAAGATCTCTTAGCTTTAGGGGCACAAGTTTCTGCTCCAGTAAACCTTGGACATGTATGCATACACCTCAGCAAAAGTACAAAAGTCAATGCACTGAAAGCTCCTGCAGTCACTTACGGATGCTCACAAGCTGGATCAGGGAGACGGTAAGGTTGTCATTGTCGGTGACAGTTTTCTGACTCTCTTTTTTTTGATGTTGACTACAGATGAAGAGGGCCAGCAGGGAGCACAACATGAAGCAGAATAGATCTTCACCAGATGAGGCAGCTCTGACCACTGCTTTATCTGGAGACAGCAGTGCTGAGTGTGAGAACGCTAAGCTTCATCAGAAAGGAGGAAGCAATGAAGAGATGTCTATTTGTCCTATTTGCTGTTTGTTTACAATAAAATAAAAAAATCTTCAAAGTTGTGAGAAGTTCTGTAAATTAAATGGTGTAAATCGCAAACAGTCCATTTTAATTCCAGGATGTGAGGCAACAAAACATGAAAAATGCCAAGAGGGTTGAATACTTTTGCAAGGCACTAAGTTTTACTATGGCAGAAAGTATAAGGGCTTGTCTATTTTGCTTTGTCTATGGTAGAGGGCGCTTGTTACGATGGGGCACACTCTGAGGTCATATATTAGTGTGTGCTACATTTGAGGCTGACTACTTAAGCCTCACTGAGTCAGAACAGAGCGCAGTTCATTCGTTCAGCTAAGGTTGAAGTGGTTCTGTTCGGTCCTTCCACCTCGGGTCTGGATTTCAGGTTCACTGATAAAAGTATGTCTGGGATATCTGGCCTAGCGCTGACGTCCTTCCCGCACCCCGCCACCATGACAGAAAGACACCACGTACCCATAATTCACATCTATCTGCACAGTAGCACAGTACAAATGTGTTGTCATTAGTTTAGCTTTTATTTTATAGTGATGGTTGTATTTTTAATTCACCAGGAATTGCATCCATTAAAAGAAGAAATAAAGGGTGTCAATCAAATAAATTACAACCACAATTAGAAAATCCAGGGTTAAATTTTACAAACTGCATAAAGTTAACAAGCTAAGCAAGAAATACTACGCCTATGCCAAAGCTGCGTGAATAAAACAATTCCCAAATTTCTGCACCACTGCCAAGATTCCAAAAGTATGAGTCGCACTCTGTTCTGACTCATTGGGGCTTAAATAGCCAGCTCCAATGAAGCACACCTGTGCCCCCATGAGCCCAGGTGTGCCTGAACAGTACAGAGTGCCCTATCGCGACAACCCCTTTTTGGCTGGAAGCCAACAACAGTGAGGTGTTTCTGTAGCATCACTGCCCTGACATTGATCAGAGTGGAAGGTTTGATCCACTCTCAATGCAGAATTTTTAAGCTGAGATGTTTGAGGTACCATTTAATGCAGACAATGGATGGATGTTTGAGGTATTTCTTGCATGTAATAGCCTATACTCTGTCACCCCAGCAGCTCAATGTGATAAAAATCAGGCACTCCAGGACCTTTTTTTTTGTTTTCAGCCAGGCTTTGGTGGATTTATCAGTGTTTTGGGTCATTTTCATGTTGCAGGTCCAGTTCTGCTTCAGCTTTAATGTTCTTTTAGATGGTCTCACATCCCTCAAGCACCGTTAGAATTCATGGTTGGTAGTTGATCTTTGAAGAAAACTCTTGTGACCTTTCAAATCCCTTTACCAGACTTATTAGCTACACCTTTCTCCAAAGGCTCAGACAGCCTCTTTTGATCTCACCATGTGTCTGCACTTCAACACAACAGCCATGAGCACACCAAACTAAGCTAAAAACTGTAAACCTCCTTACAATGCAGAGTAATGTTCGACCTTTGTTGAGCAATCTCTCCAAACTGTCAGACTGCCAAACTATTACAAATATATTTCACTTGAAACCAGATCTCATTTTTACAGTTGTTCTAACTTGTCTAGTTACTTTTCCCACTTACTCTATCTCCAAGATCTTCCTCTCCTAACACTCTTTCTCTTTCACCTTCTATAACACAATGCCGCCACACTACATGAAGGAGTAGGATTTTTGTAAGATATATTTAATTGAGTTTACTATAAATATATATATATATTAATATAATATATGTGTGTGTGTGTTTGTTTTAATGTTATGAGTTCTTTCTATATGCTTTCTGCTTTACAGTTTTTATATGCTGTATATTGCATTTTTTTTCTAAATTGATGAGGGCACCAAAATAAAAATGGTCAGTAAGCAAGTAAAGTTTTATTCTAGGTAATCTTTTGTTGAGCAATCACTCAAACTGTCAGCAAACTATTAAAAATATATTTTACCTGAGACAGTGATCTCATTTTACAAGAAATGTTATTTTAACTTTTCCAACACAGACTACATTTCTTCAATAATTTAATTGTACTGCCATCTACCATACCACTTTCTGGCATTTATCTTAGGAGATGAGTTTTTTTAAAACAAGTTTAGAGGTGAAGAAATTCACATAAAGTAGGAATATAAAAAGTAATCTAAACAGTTAATCCAGCCATGGCTATATATTTTTACCTGATTTCTTAAATTGCTCTTCAACTCGAATAGTACTAACTTTTTTTTATGTAAGCTAATTCTCTATCTACATGAATGTACACCTAGCACATTAATGCTGAAAAATAATGTACAATTACAATTGATCCTGTTGTTTGAAAAATGAAACTCCAATCTGTCTCTAATAAAAAGGCTTAAAAAGGGTAAACCTCCTTTACAATGCACCTAATGTGCTGCACCTGTGTGTGTGTTTTAAGACACTCCCACATTTATTCTTAATTTAATCTCACCATTTTTGTAGAATTACATTTTACAGAAGATAGACAAAAAGTTGCTTTTCATTTTCTGCCGTCATCCCGCAGGGTCAATGGGGCTGGAGTCCATCCAGGCTCACACAGGGTGAATATATTTACATTTTCATTTATGGCATTTAGCAGACGCCTTATCCAGAGCCACTTTATACAAGTCCAATTATAGGACAGTCCTCTGGAGCAACTCCAGGTAAAAGGGTCTTGCCCAGGGACCCAGTGATGCAGAAAAAGCAGAGGTGGGATTTGAACCTGGGACCTTCTGTTATAGGTCCATAGGCAAGTATCCTACCACTGGACCACCGCCACCCCGGACGGAGGATACACCCTGGACAGGTCACCAGCCCATAACTGGGAGAAGTTGTTTTCTTGTTTAGTTATACACTTGAATCTCTCCATTGTTAAATATCCATATGTCCAAGAATGCTGCAAAACACAAGGCATAGGGTGTCCTAATTTTTGGCAAATACAAAAAGAGGAGATAACTGACTCAGAAAAGTCAATTAAAAGTCGAATTCAAAAGGTTTAATTTTATTTGATTTATTTTTTTGAAAATACTTTATGTTGGCTTTAAAAATTTTATCCATATAATTTTATCCAGGGATCACGATGAGCAGCTTAGTTGATAATGGCTCTTTCATCACTTTATCTTATTTACTTGTGTTGCTGGAGAAAGGAGAGTAAAAGAAGCAGAACAATGAATCAAGAAACTGAAGCTAAAAATTTCTAACTCGGCCAGTCAACTCCAAATGTGAACAGAATTTATCTGCTTCTGACACAGAAGGATTTTCCTCTTTGCCTGGTCATGTTCAGGATTTCTTGCTTTATGGCCATTGTCGACATTTTCCAATGTTGCTTAATGTTCCTGGCAAGTGCGGAGGTCCCAATAAATCTGAAAATGTGTTCTTCTGTTGCTATCGTGTCACCGCCTAGCTGTGATACAGAAGAGTGGTCTTGCGAAAACATGGGCAAGAGGCTTCAGAATGGTGTTTGGATTCGTACTGTGTCTACATCTGGGACTGCAGGACAAAACTTTGAGAAGGTAAAGATGATCAAGGTCTTGGAACTGGAGCACAATAAACACCAGATATTCTGCAGTGGACCTCTGATTCCCTCACTCTCCAACCTCACAGACTTACAGATTCTTTTCTTGGAATGGATGGAGCAATGGTGCCCCAATGCCCACTTCCTTGAACGGAGATGATGACATCTTTGCTCACACAGATAACATTGTGGAGTATCTCCAAGGACTAGATAGTAGCAAACACTGGTTTGTTGGGAATATTATGGAGAATAATGACCAACTGGACAAAGAGAAAATATTATATACCAGTTCAAATACAAGAATCTTAGAGAGTTATCCTCCATTTTAAAAGTGAGGGCATCCCAATTTAGTTTCATCATAGATAATTCCATAACATGTCCCAGCTAATCCCTATTATGCCACTAGATGATGTCTACCTAGGAATGTGTGTCTGAAAGCTGGGCCTAAACCTCATCTCCACAGTGGCATGTTAGTATTTGGCCCAAAAGTTCTAATTCTGTGATGGATCCACATGACCCTGTCTTTACCGGTGGAAGTTCTCCTGGTTCATGGATTCGGCCACACATGAAATTTATATCATGTGGAATGAAGTCCACAGGCAAGATCTGAGATGCGGAAAGATGCTTACATTGATTTAAAGATATATTTATATGTTGTCTTAAAGCAATTGATTTTATTCAGAATAATTTTCAGGACAAGCAAGAGATGCACATTTGTGTGTGTGTGTGTGTGTGTGTGTGTGCACATTACACATTAAAACATGTGCTATCCACACAAAAATAAACGTTCTTTGTAGAAGTAAAACATTTTAGTACAAGTGTAAGGTGGCATGAACACAGCAATATGTTCTACATATGTTCTACTAACTGGAGCAAATATGAAATTGAAGATTTTATCTCAGTTATTGTAAATTAATACATTGAAATACTTTAGTTTTAACTGAATCTTTCCCAAACCATTTAAAAACATGTTGATTAAATAAATTGTTAACTTATGATTCCTCTAAGACTTAAGATTTAAGTTTTAAAATGTAGCAAATGCTTCATGCAGAAATCTTTGAGTTTCCTACATTCTTCCCACAAACAACATAACGCTAATTTACTTGGCACATCCTGTGGAATTTCCAATAAGTTATCTAAGCACCAAACTAGCAAGGTATAATAACTTAACATGTTGTCACTATAGTGTATATATATGGATAGGTTTGTGTTCTCTCTCTCCTTTCTTGATGTACAAGGTTTGAGCTGTGTTTGCTATCAGATATTTTTCTTCCTTTGTTTAAGTTACCTTGTTGCCTTTCATTTTTTATTGCTTTACATTTAGTCTTCAATTGTCTTTTGCCATGATGTGTTAAATATGAAAAATCAAAAGAATATATATACAAATAAAAATGGAGATGTGTCACAATTTTATTCTATTTTAAGTATTTTTCATTTTTTCAAGTGTACAGTTCCTGTGCAAAGGTTTTAGCAGGTGTGAAAATGTACACCTGTATGTCACACACAGTGTATGTCCTGATGTGGTTTGGTTTTAAGAGAAACAAAATCAAACTCAAAACAAAAATACAAGACGTATGAACTCTAAATTTAATGTAATAACTTCCCAAGTCAATTCTTTGTTCCAACCCTTGCATATGGTTATATGAATCCTGAATTTCATCTAGTCAGTATGGCTCAAGCTCTCAAAAGGTGAGGTAACACACAGGACAGTTGCCAGTCTATCGTGGACACAAACAAACAAACCACACCTACAGCAAATTTAGCAGCTCCAATTCACCAGATGTGCATATCTTTGGAGAAGTAACCGGAGCTCCTGAAGAAAACTCATGAGAACACAGGGAGAACCTGCAAACTCTACAAAGAAAGGAACCGGACCACCCCACCTGGGTTTCAAATCAGAACTTTCTCACTGTACCACCCTATCCAATAGACAATTAAAACATAAAAATATACATATATAGTTAATCTATGATTTATCCATATTCATCACAATTTTAAACTATTACTTTTAAGAAAAAATAAACACAGCATGTGATACTGGAATAAAGAAATGCTTGAGAAGACAAATAAAAAGACTTTTTTTCTCAACTTTGTTTTTATCATACCTGATTTACAATTATTATCTCTAAATTTGACAAGTAAAGTTTTAGAGAGAAGATTGCCACTCAATGAATAAGGACTTATTGTTTGCAGAGTAACATTCAAATAAAATGAGTGCTTTAGTCAGCCAGCTTCTTAGGAGGTAAAATAAACATTTAAAGCAAAATTTTCACCTGAACAAAAGTCTGAAGAGGATGAAGAGGAAGGCATGTCCAGATTGAATGGACTGTGATGTTTGCAGATGCTATTATGATCTGTAGTGAACATGAACAGCTTGAGAAACTCTGTGAGAGGTAAGTGTTCTAAAGCTGAGGGAAAGAAACAGAGAATAAAAGACAACATGAGTGTGAATTTAAGGCAGAACAGTGGAATGATCAAGGTCAAAGTGACCTCCCCCTCAACCAAAGTGAGGATTGTGTACATAGCTTGTGTACATAGCTATAACCTGTCTGGGGGAACCTTGAGTGACACCTCACTGCAGCTTGCAGGTGGTCATTTAGCCAGTCAGTCCTGGTCCTGGCCCTGGATTGTCAGCAGCAGCTAACTAAACTACTCTGCTGCACTCATTCAGAAGACTATGGGCCACAGCACTAGATCAGTAATCTTTCCTGCAAGGGATGGGACAATTAATCCCAACCTAAAGACCAGTCTTACCTACAAAGGTACTAGTTATCTATAAACCCCAGTTATATTATTTTCAGAGCACAACGTGGACATCCAAACAAATGTAACACCCAAAGTATACTGTGTTTCAGCTTTTACCTAGTATTGGGCAGGAACATATTACACCATCAGACATGTCTGGGAAATTACACACATCTTTAACGTGATGCTTCAGTTATTCCATCGCCAGATGAATACTACAGCTCCCTACATGGAAGACTACACTTTCATACTTATGACCAACTACACTTTCATACTTATGACCAGCTAATAGTCTAAGATTGGCTATGGTGCCAAGATGTCACTCACTTGCCCCACTGTGGGTTCTACAGCCAGAGTCCAGGGTGTGCTGACTCTCCCTGAGGCACCCGGAGCAGCTAGCAGTGAGGCTGATTCTCTAGCCTTCATTAAAGTCCGGACACGCTCCTCTAACACTAATAATTTCTCCATCAGGGATGAAACTAACAAATACTTCTCAAAAACAAACTTGGCGGTAATGTTAGCAATGGCGAAACAGCTAGAACTAAACATACCGAACTCAGAAGAAGTAAACTTGGTAACTGCCATACTGATACTCATGTTACTTAATGGTCAATCTATTCAATAAACAGATGGCTATTTCACGGTTTTGTTGTTGTACTCAGTTCTGAAGTTGGGAGGTGAGCTACAGTGTCAGGAAGTGGCAAGAAGCAGCGAGCTGCAGCATCAGGAAGTGGCAGGAAGCCTTCACAGACTAAGTTTCCATTGTTCTGTGGCAAATTACCGCCAGGTCCTGAGGAACCAACTTTGGGGTCTGCTGATAAAAGGCTGGTATCCATGATTCCTACCAGCAAAAGTTTAATAATTTTGCCTACACCTCCTCATAAATGATGATGATGTTCTTTATGGGCACAGCTGACTGACTGACAGACCTCTAGAAGTAACTGTAACTCAACAGCCATTACATTGCTCACCCCAAACATAAAACACTTCTTATTTTGATATACATAGCTTTTGGCTGTTTGTCTATTGGATATCCCATTTTGAAACAAAAATCAAAACAAAAATATCATTTAAAATGTGTAGATTTTGCCATCTTGATCATAACACATTCATGTTTTTTGTATGTACAGAAAAAGGCCAGGTTTCCAACACCTCCCAGGAATTTTCCCGTAAAAAGGAAAACGAAAAACTAGTCCTGAAGCATGTTTTGCAGTATAGAATTTCTCAGTAAGCATCAACCTAATGCCTACATTGTAAGAGTACACTGGACAACCTAATGGATGGCTTTCATGTTAGGGAAGGGGAAATTAGGTGCTAGGCAGCAACAGTAGTTCTTTTAAAAGCACAAACAGCACTAATAAGCAACAAAGCCACACAACCATAACAGACAATAAGTCTAGGTCGGTCTTGAACACCTAGTAGCTGGCTGGCCAGAGTCACTGGGTTAGAGTCACTCTGTTTGTCTTGCAAAGAGTTTTCTTCTTGAGTTTTCCTCTTGAGCTCTCCTCTCACACTCTGCTGAGAATACAAGAGGAATCCCCGAATACAAAAGATCATAGGTTCTTATAGACATCTTGGGGTCCCCACATTCCTGTCCTTGGTCCCTTTAACTTATCCAAAGTGGGCTCCTCTAGATCTCTGTCGGCTCCTCGCTCCCCCTTATCTATCTTCTCTGGCCCTGCAGCCGACAGTATCCTGTATAGCATATATAGAGGACATTTTGACCTGCTTATTCCTCTGTCTTACTTTGAAACTGCATTACATAGTTTTTCAAAAAGGTATGATCTAATTTTGCCTCCACATTCCCTCCTTCTGACCTTCCCTCACTTGTCACACTGTTGCGTAGTTGGTCTGGAACCCAGTCTGGTCTTGAGTTCAAATCCGGAGATGGATCTGATGTGATCACATCATCATATAATGCATTATCATATACCTGCTCTTCTTTTCCTTCCAAGTGTGACATCTGGTAGCTTCCACTTGTGAGGATGTGTAAGGAGCTGCTGACCATCGTCAACCTGACTGGTAACAGACAAGGTGTACACAAAAGAAAGTATTAGTTAGGAAAGAAAAGAATGAGCACTTTCTATATTGTCAGCAGATGCCATGGCAGTCCCATTAGGTTTATACCAACTGTATACTCAAGATTGGAGTGACAATTACACTTCTCATGTGGTCTATTAGATCTGTAATATTAGATCTGTGATCTGTAATCATGTTGTATGAGGTACAGCATGGTATGCCTAGGTTTGCAGTTTTGTTATTGCAATGCTCCTCCATTCGCTCAGGCACCATATAGAGTCAGGTTCCTGCCAGGCTGTAACGGTGGCGAAGTACCGGAAGGACGCCAGTGGGGAGCCAGGAGTTCGGAACATAGTTTTATTCATTACGGGTACACAAACAAGAAGCAAGGACTGCAGTTCTAACCAGAATTTGTATACAGTAGATTAGATTATTCAATGTCTCTACTTTCTGAAGCTCAGGGCACATTAAGCACCCTATGCCAGGAGTTCCAGAACACAGCCGCTAGAATTGTTAGCAGGAGCAGGAAGTACGACCACATAACCCACATACTCTCCTCACTTCACTGGCAAAGGTCTTGCCCCAATATACCTAACCGAACCGCTTAATACCTATACACCTAATCGCCCACTTAGATCCCAGAATAAAGATCTCCTAATTGTCCCTCACATAAATAAATGCATAGGAGCACGAGCTTTCAGTTACAGGGCCCCTAGATTGTGAACATCTTGCCTGCTGCTTACGTGATGCCGAATCAGTCTTTAAATCAGCTGAAGACTTACTTTTTTTAGTTTAGCTTTACCCAAGACCAATCACCATAGTACCATTACTAATGTCCTGCTTTGATATACCCGCTTTTCCCAGTTCAGAGATTCTATCACACTTTCTCTACACCTGTCACTTTTTGTTTCCAATTTGACTACAGCAATGGGTGGATGCAACATAGCTCTCTCTACACCTTCATGGCTTATAGGGTGTCGCTACAACACTTGAAACGGTCCTGTCTAACACCTGATTTCCAGTGCTTCCGCCTGAACCAGGATCAGATCACTGCGTCCTAGTCATGTAGAGGTCCTTCTGCTGGCTTCAGCAGCACTTCCTTTACCTGCTGATGGACAGAGCAGAGAATAGCAGACAACCGGCAACAGTTTTCCAACATTTCATCATCACAGGTTGTTTAAACGCATTCTCCCGCCACTCATCGCCATGTCAAGTTCATAGGTTTACTAAACAAAATTTCAAATTGGCTCGAATTTGTTCTGGTCACTCTGCACATTCTCACGTATGTGAGAACTAACACGCATCAGGCTATGATAATGCCTTTTACCATTTGTCACAGTATGGGATGTGGAAGGGACGCCATTGCTGAGCCAGAGATTCCTTGAGGGAACTTTAATTTAATACAAAACATGGAACCAGACACTTCCAACTGACCAAGAACAAAACTAGAATCAAAATCCAGACACGAAACTGGAATACTTCAGACACAAAACCACCCGTAACGATAACAAAAGTAAAGTGAATGAGCCGCGCTCTGTTCTGACTCACCTCTACTGTGAGTAAAACAGAAGCACGACACCCAAAGTCCTGGCAACCATGCATCAGTTTAGCAAAATGGGGAAAGAAGCTATTTTTCAGGTATGGTAGGCCATTTGGACCTTTGTCAGTACAGTTGAAATGCAGCTGGCCTCTGATGCTGCTTTCATGGTTTTTTCTCTGAGGTGAATGACCGAATGTCAACCAGGATGCCAGCATCAGGAGTAGACACAGATGGCAACTGGAAAACGGGTTCAATACTGATTCAACTGGTTCAACTTGTTCACTTTGTGTAGCTTAAGCTTCTCAAACACTTCCTTTCAGAAAATACTACAGTAGTGGAACAAGAAACTGTAATATCTCTGTTGTGCTACTGGTGAATTCTTTTGAGATAAAATGCAATTCATACACCTCCATATTATTTATGTGCATAAAGAATGGGTTATTTTACATTATTTTTGAAAGATTTTTAAATTTTCCTCTTACAATTTTATCATGCATGTAAAGTAGTGAAATTATGGTATCCGTTATGATAAATTTTCTGTAAACTAAGCAATGTAAGCACATTAAGTGAGCCAGGAGCAATTCGTGAATACTGTGCACGTTCAAAATGACTCTTCTTTTTAACTACTGAAGTTTTAATTCTGCCTTTAGATCTTAATCTTTTCCAGGGATTATCCTGACTGTCTGCAAATGTAATTACTAGTAAGGTTTGCTATATTACCACATTTATGTGAGCACTGTTGTTCTTCATCTGAGCCTGAACTCTTAGACAAGTATTTCTGTCATTTCTTGTTGTCTAACTACTAGACACAATTCTCTCATTCAATTTCTTGAATGACATTCCAAAGTTTATTTTTCGTTGGTTGCTTTTTTTTCTGTAATCTGTCAAGATGATTTCACGTTGCTTCTGACTAATGGTGGATGTAATTATGTTCAAACTTGTATTGCAATTTCAGAGTAAGGCAGAGAAACAAACGTCAAAATGTCTTATAGTATATAGCTATATTATATGCATGTGCGAAGGATGTAAGATAAGGGAGAAGGGCCAGGAAGGGACCTAGACAAAGCAACTTTAAGGTTTATGGGAACTTTTAAGGTGGAGAAGAAAAATGTGTACAATATCCTCTGATCTTTTGTATGCGGGGCTTCCTCTTGTATTCTCAGCAGAGTGCGAGAGGAATCCTCGCTTCAGTGATTATTGATACTCTTTTGTTAGACTAACAGTGCCTCTGACTTCTTTGTTTAATTTTTTCCACAACACTATGATGCTGATCAGTTACAGGGACTGCACCAAGATAAGAGTCCAAAATTTTTTCCACAACAGTCGGTGAGTTAGCCAGGAGTCCACGAGCGGTTAAACCAGGACTGACATCCATGGCCAAGCACTGATCATCTCGGGATCCAAATTTTACCCCACCCCTAACCTCCAATTGCAGAGAAGAGGGGCTTGGCATGGAGTCGCTGGGACCTCCGCGGCTGGACTCCATGGACTAGAATAACAACAGTCAGTGTGCACTTTAATAAACTTCACAGGGGAATATTTCTGTTGGTTGTTTTTTAGCAGGTATCCTTGCTTTAATAGATTTAATAGGGGTTGTTTTGAACCAGAATCCTCCGGGTGTGAGGTACCATTGGAGCAGAACGCAGTGACCTAAGGAAGGCCTTAGGGGCTCAGGCGAATTTGGGAATTGGGTCCAACTCTTTCAAGGTAAAGTTGTGAGTGATAAAAGTTTGCCTTCCCTGTTGGTGATGATCGACAGTAGATATTGTAGCGCTACACCTGTCTGGGACAGGAACGGGACTGCGTTAGAAAATGGGGACCTTGCAGTTGATGGATCTGGGGAAAGGGTTCATGAGAATTTGGAAAAGAACAGAAATAGAGGCTGTCATTTTCTGCCACTTGTCCCAAGTGGGGTAGCAGGGGAGTGCTGGAGTCCATTCCAGCTCACACAGGGCAAAGGACGGGGGACACACCCTGGACAGGTCGCCAGCCCATCGCAGGGAGGAGCGTTACAGGGACAGCACCTTGCTCAAGGGTACCTGAGGGCAACCTATTGGGAAGGGGTTCGAACCCTGATTCTCAGATGATGCCCTAACCACTAGGCCACCGCTGCCCCAGGAAGCAACTGATCTAATTATATTGAGCTGATGGTTCGTAAAATACGAGGTTCCAGCAGAGGGGTCTTTCAGTTCCAAGGTTATAAAAGGAAAAACTAAAAAATGAATGGCAGGAAAATAGTCAGAATTAACCAGGCTCTAATCCACCAGCACTACCACATACACAAACACAAAAGGGGTGCTGGCCCGCCCACACCCACATCACCCAACGCTACACCTACAATGTTTCACAAAACCTCCACCGACCCATTTAACCCAACTAAACCTTTGCTTTGTTTCTTCCGAGCACCAACATCTATATCCTGATCCGCCAGTGGGCCAGTTCCCGTTCCTACCCGAGACGGACCTGGATCCCCCTCCTACCTGTCAATAAGAACCAACACAAGCCACAGAGGGAGCTCCAGCTGCAATCCTCTTGTGGAATGACCGTGGACAGGATCCCAGGTGTCATCAAAGCAAGAAGCAGTTTACCAGCAAATGCTCAACAACAAGAACGTGTGGCCACCATTATCAAACACACGGAGCATGCTGAGAAAAAAAATCAAGGAGAAAACCAGAAAGCAACAGCAACAGCTGCATGATGGCGATCTGACCATGCTGAAACTGACAGGGGAGGTGGTGGCAGAAACAGTTTGGTGTGGATAAGGCAGAGGACATGGCAGAGATGTGATTACAGTGGATGTTTAATCTGTGGCGGCATGGATCACTGGGCAAAGGACCAGGAAACAATCATGATGGGAGATGCAGTGGCAGCAACTGGCACCAGACAGGAAGTGATTGATGGGAGGAGGCGGGGGAAGGGGATGTTACAGAAGAGGTTGCGATCAGGTTGTATGATTACAGTTCATATTCACATTCACAAACTTGTACACCTACACACACACACTGACATCCACAGATTGACAGTGTACGCACACAAAAGCTTACACACTTTATCAAGGCGATGGGTTTAAGTAAATGCCACTTAACATTGACAATGGAAGGACAGTCAGTAAAGTTTTTAGCCTTTCTGTGCTTAATAGGTCTGTCCTGTCTTATGTCAGTGTACTGTTATATTCGCAGGAGCCAGGGGAATGTCTGTGGTTGAGCAATTCTCTGTACCTCTCAAAAATGAGCTACGCCAGAATACCTTTCTAATTTCATCAATTTGCCCTATAAATTTATTAGGCCAGGATTTTATGTGGTTCTATTGGGTTTACAATTGATTTGTTCTGAAAAGGGGAGGATTGATACCCCGAGGGATTCTGTCATGAGTGGCGGCTCACAGATGCAGACACTGCCTGTGCTCTTATTTCTTTTAAAGTGAAACCAGGTGACAGTGATTTTATGTCTTCAGAGCGTTTGCACTGTACAGCTCATGTTGATGTTGATTCAGATTGGGACCTGATGGGGCAGTGGGAGTGTACAACCACAACAGACACCATTCAGTTAGATAGACTGAAACCCCAGCAGTGTGTCCATTCCAAAACAGTGCTGTTGACGGAACAGCAAATGCAATTTTTCTCTGTTGTTGGCAGGACGTGGGTTCATTCATTCTGGTTTGCACACAGGCAGAAGATTGGGTTCCTGTATATGGCCATGCTGTTTTATACAGCGTCAAAGTTAAAGATTCTGCCAGCCCTTGTGAGAGCACAGTCTCTTGTGAGTGCGTTACTGAAATTTTTGAGCCACCGTACACAATGGCCAGTTTGGATGAAGATCCAGCTCTGTCAAAACTTCCAGATTTGTGGGTGAAAGATAAAAAGGATGTTGGGTTTATTAAGAATACTCCTCCGGTTGTTATAACTCCTAAATCCGCATATAGGCATTGTCAACCATAATACCCACTTAAACTGGTATTATACCAGTGTTTGAAGCATTGAGGAAAGCTGGGGTGATTGTTCTGTGTCCAAATTCTCCAATCCGCACTCCATTATTTCCTGTCAAAAATCAGGGACAGGGGTCACCCCACTGAATGGATATATATATATTTTTGCAAGCAGTCAGTGCTGCAATATATGCCCATGCACCCATAGTTCCAAATTCATACAGCATGTGATTGATTTGGCCAATGCATTTTTCAGTGTGCATGTACACCCTGACAGTCAGCTTTGGTTTGCTTTTAGCCCTATTGTTCGCTTAGACCTATTGTCTCCTCCAACACTGGGCATCCTAGATCCCACCAAACCATTTGTGCAAACAGTCTGTGAGAAGGAGGGACAGGTGACTTCACTTTTGTTACACAAACACGGAGATAAGCTTAGGCCAGTGGCCTGTTTTTCTTCAAAGCTGGATCCAGTGGCAGCAGGTCTGCCTGTTTTTTTGAGAAACGTAGCTGCAGCAGAGAAGACCACAGTGGTTTCCAGAGATCTAGCTGGCTATGCTGATTTAAATCTTTTGGTACCACATGCAGTCTCTCTTCTCTTACAGGACCACAGCACAGCCCATCTGTCAGCTGCAAGATGGTTGAGGTATAATATCACCAATGTCACCATTAAGTGTTGCACTAACCTTAACTCTTCCACTTTTCTTACATTACCAGAAGCCAGTGAACCTCATGACTGTGTGGCAGCAGTGGAACAGATTTGCAAGATGTTCCCATCCCATCCCATCCCATCAACTCTAATCTTGTTTTTTTTTTTTTTTTGCAGATGGCTCTGCCTCAAGAGACAACAAAGGACTAAACCGTGTGGGCTTTGCAGTTTGCTCCGAAAGTGGCACTCTCCGCAGCGGTGCCCTTGTGGCTTTGACTGAAGCATGTAAATTGGCTAAGGACAGTTACTGTTACTCTACACTGATTGCAGATATGCTTTTGGAGTGGTACATGTTTTGGGGGCTATTGGTGACACAGGAAATTTCTAAAATGTGACCGTTTCCGAGTTCTAAATTCCAGTTTGATCTCAGCATTCTTGCATGCCATAACACAATTGGATGGTATAATGAGATTGCTGTCTGCAAATGCCAAGCACACAGGGTGAGTAGTGACTTGATCTCCGCAGCAATCGTCAGGTCAATGTAGCAGCTGAGGCTGCGGCCCTTACTGATCCATTGTTCCAGTTGGCGAGGGCCTAATGGCCTCCCAAGCCTCCCGAGCCGTTTTTTTATTAACATTTACATTTACATTTACGGCATTTAGCAGACGCTCTTATCCAGAGCGACTTACATTTCCTAATTACAGTCCCCCTGGAGCAACTCAGGGTTAAGGGTCTTGCTCAGAGGTGGTGGTAGTGCTAGAGGTGGGATTCGAACCGGGGACCTCTTGACCCAAAGTTCCGTAGGCAAGTACCCTACCACTAGACCACCGCCACCCTCTATTTTTTTATTTTATTTTATTTTATTTTTTAGCAATTATTATTATTTATTTATTTTTTTTATTGACTCACAGTAAAGACCATGCGTCAAAAGGGGGGATGATGGAATGATGGACATTATGAACTTTAGTGATTTACCAAGGGATTTTCAGCTGTTGCAGAAAATATTGCCAGTCTTGCTCAATTTACCTACAGAATAACTCAGGCGTGCCAGAACGAATTTGATCCCATTTGAGATCATAGGTTGGTAAACCTATGAACTTTGGCTTGGGGCCTCTCGTTTAACAACACACCATGATGATGAAATGTGGCAATATTACTGGTTGTCTGCTCTGTCCACCAGCAGGTAAAGGAAGCTTTGCAGAGAACAGCAAAGGGTCATCTACATGACCTGAGACCTGGTGACCTGATCCTGGTTCAGATGAAAGTCCAGGCGTTAGATGGGTTTCAAGTGTTGCTGACGACACCTACCGCCGTGAAGGTAGCAGAGAGAGCTACGCGGATCCACGCATCACACTGGAAGCGAGTCAGAGTGGAAACAGGAGGCGACTGGGTGAGGAGAGAGGGTGTGACAGAGTCTCGGTGGGTAGAGGGCGTAATGGGTATATCCTGCCCTCCGAGCACAAACCCATGAAGAAAGAGGGCTCACCTGAACACTTACCAGACTCCTGACCTGATCAAAATATGACTAGAGAAAATTTTATTTTGATGGTAATTGTTATCATCTTACTGATTACAGTGGCAGGGAGTGCACCAGTGGTAAACAAGGGAAAGACCAAATCGCTGCGACAATGCAAAGGTAACATGGCATGCACCCTGTCTTTAGAAATGAAGAGAACCTTATCTGGTGTCTGAGCAGATGGGGGAACATTGCGTATGCAGTATCAAATCCCATGGGGGAATAGAATTAGGTTGGTCCAATTGTAAAAGTGCAATATTTATCAATTGATACTGATACTCATTACCTGAGTGCAAATGCCAAGGTTGTTTCTATCCTTCAGATTTCAGATCATATTATAGGGCAAATTGATGAACCCACATCCTGCAAAAGTATTTCCAGGGCTGTCCGTTTACAACCAGAACCCATTTCAAGGCAAGCTAGTACAAAAAGAGGATGAGGGAAGGTATAATGGGTAAACTTTAACTGACCCATGGACAGCCCCAGGGACTACTGTGGGGTAGTCACTTTTCTTGGGGGGTGGTAAAACTGCAGCACTAAACAAGACAAATGGACTTGTGGCTGTACTAACACTGCCTCTGACTTGTTCTTTGGTTAATTTTTTTCACAACAATGGACACAAACTGGTAATGCACGGTACTGAGAAGTGGAATCTTGTTGCGAGCTTTGGGTGCACAATTGGGTAATGCCAATGTGACTGCCCTTATGACTCCCCAACCCACCACTTGTTATGTCACTGTTTAGATCACAGCACCATTTTCATTGTCTGACTGTTGAAGAATATAATTGTAGAATAACCATGTAGATCATGTTTAACCTGGAAATGAAATCACTATCAAACTGTTCAACATTGAGATTAACCTTTAAATGTTTAAAGGTTGCGTCATATACTTTGAAAACAATTCATTGACACACGGCAGAATTCTTTGTGTAGGATGGTGCAGAATATCTAAAAACGTATGTGATTTTGGACAATTGGACAATTTCGTATACAAAAAAAGGATTTTAATAACACAATGCCATGGTAATCATGGTAATATCTGATTACTTCTTTTTTTCATATTAGTCTAACTAAACATTCTCTCACTCATTTTCTGGGCCACCTAATTAGGGTCATAGGGGGTGCTGGGAAAAAGGCAAGGAGACACCTTAGAACAGGTCGCCAGTCCATCACCGGTCAAACACAGTCAAACACCAAAAATTACATTTTTAGATTAAAAAGTTAGTTAATTTAAATAAACGGCCAGAGCTGTATCACCCAAGCTATATTAGCCAACGCAGCTCAGTGGGGTTCAGTTCAGCACTTTGACCTCTATAGAGCTCCGATACCTGACACGGTTTGTTTCTTTTGACTGATTGAGATGTGGACATGCTCTTGTACTTTAAATTGTTAAACTGCTGCATAACCTCTTGCAGCACTTCTCATTTCTTCATGTTTCTTCCAAAGAGCTAAACATTTTTTTTGTTTTGGTGAGGAAGTTCACTAGGCTGCTTGAAGGACTTTTATGTTTTTGGCTCTTATTTTGGTGCAGTCCCAGTAACTGATCAGCTTCATAGTCAGAAGCAATGTGGGATCATCTTGACAGATTACGGATAAAAAGGCAGCAAAAGAAAAACTTTGGAATGTCATTCAAGAAGCCCAGAGAATTATGTCTAGTAGTGAGACAACTTAAAGAAATGACAGAAAAACTTGTCTAAGAGTTCAGGCTCAGATGAAGAACAAGAGTGCTCACATAAATGTGGTAATGTAGCAAACCTTATTAGTAATTACATTTGCAGACAGTCAGCATAATCCTCGAAAAAGATTAAGATCTAAAGGCAGAATTAAAACTTCAGTAGTTAAAAAGAAGCGAGTCATTTTGAACGTGCACAGTATTCACCTTTGCTCCTGGCTCCCTTAATGTGCTTCCATTACATTAGTTTGCAGAAAATGTATCATAATGGATACCATAATTTCACTAATTTACATGTATTATAAAATTGTAAGAGGAAAATTTAAAAATCTTTCAAAAATGATGTAATATAACCCATTCTTTATGCACGAAAATAATATGGAGGTGTATGAATTGCATTTTATCTAAGGAGAATTAACCAGTAGCACAACAGAGATATTAAAGTTTCTTGTTCCACTACTGTAGTATTTTCTGAAAGGAAGTGTTTGAGAAGCTTAAGCTAGACAAAGTAATGAATACACAAAGCTTTTTTTATTTTATTTTTATTATATTTAGATTTCCCCAAAAAACAGTGAACTAATTCACTTTCTGTGACTTGTTGAAAACAAGTGTGCTTCTAAAATAATCGACTCTTCTTGCTTCTCTCCTCCACTCGTCTTTTAAGAGGCCCTGAAGGGTGAGAGAGAGAGAGAGGGTACTGAAAAGTGTTAATAATTTTAAATTAAAACTTTTTTAAAAAGTTATTAAAAAAATTAAAAATGATTAATTAAAGTTTTTTAAATTAAATAGATTTTAAATTTTACTTTTACTTTGTGTAAAATGGTAAAAACTCATCACTGTAATCAATCAAGTCTAGTATTGCCATTGGTTTTTAGGGCTATTTAAAAGAAATTACTTGGTGATTGTGTCTTAAATTTTATTCCAATTTAATCCACCAAGTCACTTTTCATTGGTTTATTAAAATTTTCCATTTTAGTCACATTATATTACAACAGAGTTACCAAAAATTTCAAATAGATATCCTAATCTATTAATTTAAAATGAAATGTTTAAAATAGTTATTATTGAATATATGGAATTTAATATTACTTTAAAAATAGAGAGAGGGAGACAGAGAGTGAGGGATGGAGAGAGAGAGAGAGAGAGGTCAGTTAAAAGTGGTGTTTATATAACTGGAAGAGTATGATACCTGCAAAGAGAAATAATACAGTAAAATATAAAAACAGATTTATCAGATAAAAACACAAGTTAGCTGGTAATTGAAACAGATGAGAAACTAAGAAGCAGGAAGTATAAAGGATATATTGGTGACTAATTCAGTGGAACCCAGGTGGTGGTCCTATTGAACGAACAGGTGCCTCAAAACTCAATGGAGTCTCCAAGATGTGGGTGTCGCTGGACTGAGACGAGCGAAAGCATCCATCCTCCTCAATGGTGACACCCTTGTAAGTCCTTGACAGCTTAGTTTTCTACAGAATAAAACACAAAACAGGATGAACTGACCCACACCTGTTTGGATAAGATACATTTACTCTGAATATTCTTACTTCCCATTCAGTAAAACGGATTTTATGCTGAAGAAACTCTTACCAGCAGATGTCCATGGACCACCAATGTGACGCTGGACTCTGCTGAGGCTGACGTTTACTATGGAGAGCTGGTGTCCACGCCGCTGGTGGAGCAGAGAAAGGGTCTTAAAATTATTCAAAATCCAGCAGCGTGAAAGCAGTGCTTTTACCACTTGACTGTATCTTGGTTGCTAACTTGGATGGTGTGAACAACAAAATTACACTCCAGATTATTTTAAACCTCTAATATATAACAAGAATAAAAATTCCCAAATTTTGGATCTCTGAAGACTCCCCTGGAAGACTTGTATGAAGCGTTAGTGAGAATATTCTCTTGGAAAATGACACCCTTAATGACAAGGTTGAAAGGTTAATAAAATATGGCAGCCAGTTTTGGAAAGGATAGATTCGCTGGAGGGGATTTTGCTCCATTTTAAGACTAGAATCACATCTGACCAGATCATTCTGAGATTATTTGAAACCAATTATTACAAAGTTTTGGTGTCCATTTTATTATTTATTTGTTTTTTTCCTTATGTGTTTATATCTCATTTATTTATTGATTTTTGTCATGTTCATGTCTTGACCTTATCGTCTTCAGGTTTCTACAATGTTAGCTGTGATCCCAGTTTTTAGTGAACTGTTAAAGAAGTTTAAATTTGAAAATTGAAAAATTGATGCAAAACTCCCAGAAACCAAAAAGGTCCACCATTCAAACTGCTATTGGGTTTACCTTGATGCAGGCCACAACCTTGATGGTCCCAAAGTGACAAGGAGGGAGTTGTGACTCCTGTAATAAAATCAATACTGTTGATTTTTAGGGTTGTGATGTTTGAAACATTTTTTGCCAACCACATGCAAAAGTTTACTGAAACACTAGAAGCAAGCATGGGTAAAGGGTCATGAGCAACTATTTGTAAACAACGAAGAAGAGACATTCTGTGCAGTCTAAAAGTATGGAGATGACAAGTACATCTAAAATAAAATCAATGCTCTGTAGTCTTACCTCTGGGAACAGATTGTACCATTTATTGATGAGCACCCACCAGTGCTCGCTCTCCAGGCCATCATACAGTGACTTATGCTGGAGTATCACCTCCACCTGCTGTGAAAAATGAAAGAGAGCTCATGAATGCCGATGATTTTTGGAGAAAAATTAAAAATCAAATATGATGATTCTGAGGTGAGATGTTGAAACAAATGGTTGACTGTCAAAACTTCATCTTGTAAATACCTTGTTGCCTCCAGAAAACAATTCAGACAGGGAGTAGGTGAACATCCTGGAGGCGCGTTGGACACGGTTCTCCTGAAGGGTCAGAGCGCAAAAAAAAAAAAAAAAAAAAAAAAAAAACTATTGAGACCATTGGAACTCTCCAACTGAATACAAAGACTTGAGAAAAGTAGAGATGTTCATGTTTTCTCAAGAGCAATAAACGATTGTGTTCTGGGATGTAAGACTCTCAACCTGAACATGACTAGGGGTCCACACCACAGCTGGCTGGAGGTCAAGGGACTGGCCAGTAGAACAACCTCCTCAATACGAAATTTTTTTGAGAAGAGGGAAATCAAGAAGATCTAATTCATTTCTGAATATGTTCACTTTACCTCATAGTTGTTGCGTGGGGTTGCTGAAGAGCCAGCTGGTGCCTCCAGATCTGTGTTCACAGTAAAACCATTAAAATAATTTTGAGGATTGAAGATCTAATTTGAGGATATGGCAGTAATACGTAAACAGAAGCAGGTCAGCACAGGCTATTCTGTAGTGCTGATTAAATGTGCAGTGAGAAGTGTAATACTCTATACAGGCCACATACAGTGTCCCACTATACAGCTTGTAAAAGCAGGGTTGAACTGATGTACCCTACATCAAGTGACTAAGACCATCACACTCTGAGTTGAACTGAAAAGTGGCAGAGAGACAAGAGGAAAGCATGACTGTTTCTATTGAACTTTCCATGATGTGTGAGATGATGTTTTAACAGCTTCTTAACTCATTAAAACAGGAAACTATGGTGAAGATGATCACCTGTCCTCAGTAATCAGGTACGCTTTGATAGCAGTGACGTCATCTCTCAGAGCGAATCACCCGAAGAGCGTCTAGAGTGTCTTATTATTTTTATTACTATTATAATTTAATTGTGTCAATAAGCTCTCTAAAAAGTCTACCCAGAACCCCTACACAGTGAGAAGGGAGTGAACGAGTGAGCGAATTCGGACACGTGGCAGGAAGTACTAAAACGGGCCTTTACGTTGCCATGACAACTGAGCTTAAGGACTCGCCAGTCCATCCTTAAGGAATTAGTTTTCCAGTTAAACACTTGAATGTAAAAGATTTCTGACACTGCTTTTAGTTAAAATACTTTAAAGCATTATTGTTTATTAAAACAATTAAAGTTGATCCATCTGAGTTGATGTGGCCCTTTCATCATTATCCAGAAAGAAGCGTTAGCTAAAGAGATGAACTGTTTACATGTTTACAGCGATGGATATTTCTCTCTCCACCATAACTATTCCATAATAATGATGATAATAAATACATAAATACGGTTAAAATGTTAGATTAGTTGGAGAAGTTCAGGATAAAGGCGTTAGCATTAGCTCGCTAACGTTACTAAAGCCGTAGAGTTCGAAGCTGCTAATGGTGGCTAATGCTAACCTCCCCCGTTTCAGCCATTAATGCGCTTTTAACAGTGCAGGTGACTCACCCTCCCAGTGCTCGCTCTGGACGGAAACATCGACTGACGGCGTCCGTTCCTGCCTGAAGAACCTGTGGAGAAGAAGAGAAGCGCTCACCACTGCAGCTGGAATGGCAGTGAAATAAAGCACCAGCCGCAGCGGCAGCCTGAGAGAAAACAGAGCAGAAAAGCCCATTAGAGATGCTGAAGAGCAGTGAAGGGTCTCGGGAGTGAAGCAGTGCGCGTGTGTCTCAGTGGGAAGTCGGTGAACGACTGAAGAAAGACGCTTCCACTGGAACACCTGCCATTCTATGGAACTCCCCAACGTTCACTTTCAGATCCTTCACCCAGGAGATGAAGTTTAAACCAAATGTGTTCTCAAACACAAGGTGTCCTGGAAAGCAGCCTCATCCATGAGAGGAACTCAGTGAACACATTAGGAGCCAAATCTCTACTCCATCATCAGTTTACAGAAAAATGAGCCATGAATGATCACACGGGTCTTCATGATAGTCCTCACATGCACTGATGAAGGAAATGTCCAGGACAAGGAGTTCAGTCATGATTTAGCATTTCATGAGTGTTTGTGGCCCTGTCAGAAGTGAAATTTTATCATCATACCAAATAGCAAATAATACCATTTAGTGTTCCTGACAAAATAACAATTAAAGCTTTTATTAAGAAATGGATTTATTTTTTAATCTGATTAATCCTTCACAGTATTATAGAGGAACTGGCCTCCTTAATATTAATAATAATAAAGACATGTATAGCTCAGTTAATATGGAACATGTATTTGCAGTTCTCAGAATATTAAATGAATTAATAGATAAAAAAAATAAAACAGTGAATTATTTGATGGAGTTTGTTAATCCTGCAAGTAGAGATGATACCCTGTATTTGCAGAAGTCTTTATTAAACATATAGTTTAAACTTTACTTTGTCTCACTAGTGTATTTATGTTCAGAGAGGACTCCCTACAACTGTAGCTTCACGTTGCAAGACTTTGGTCTGTAGATGCCTCACAGAGAGAAGGTCCTGGGTTCAGTTCCCAGGTGAGGTGCGCCAGGATTTTCTGTGTGGAGTTTGCATGTTCTCCACGTGTCTGTAGGTTTCTCCTAGATGCTCCAATTTTCTCCCGCCGTCCAGAGACATGGATGGAGGAGCTGAATTACCCCCTAGGTGTGTGTGACTGTTCTGTTTTTCATATTTGAATACTCTTATACAAACTCTAACACATTTTCTGAGTCACTTATCTTAATTAGGGTCATGTGAGTGCTGGAAAGGTTGCCAGTCCATCACAGGGCAGACACACAGTCAAACACACTTGCACCTAGTGGGCAGTTTACCCTCTCCAATCCGCCTGATGTGTATGTCTTTGGATGGTGGGAGGAAACCAGAGCACCTGGAGGAAACCCATGCAGAGCACAGAGGATCTTCTAGCTGTGAGATGACAGTACTACCAAATTTGTCACCATGTTGGAGACAAAAAAGCTATTTAATTAAATTAAGTGACATCTAGTGTAGGGTTAGGAGTTGGCCCCACATCGGAAGATTGTGGGTTCGATTCCCTCACAAGTAGGTTGCCCTGAGGTACCCCTGAGCAAGGTACCGTCCCCGTCATTGCTCCCCGGGCGCTTTCAATAGCTGCCCACTGCTGCACGGTGTTTGTGTGCATGGGTTAAAAGCAGAGGTCTAATTTCGTTGTGGTTCATGGTGTGCAGTGCTGTGACTTTGCAATGACAAGGGTTGTTACTTTCACTTTTCACTTTCATCTGCTATATCACCCAAGTTATATTACCCAAAGTAGCTCAGTGGGGTTCAGTTCAGTACTTGACTGATTGAGATGTGGACGTGCTCTTTTGCTTTAAATTGTTAAATTGCTGCATAACCTCTTGCAGCACCTCTCATTTCTTTCTACATTTTTATAAATGCTTGGGTGAGGAATGGTTCACTAGGCTTCTTGATGGACTTTTAATATTTTTGGCTCTAATCTTGGTGCAGTCCTTGTAACTGATCAGTTTGATCATCAGAAGCAATGTGGGATCATCTTAAACGAGAGTGGAGAAAAAGGATACCAGTCATTCAAGAAGCTCAGAGAATTATGCCTAGTAGTGAGACTACTTATAGAAATTACTTGTCTAAAGAGTGCAAACTGAGAAGAATAAGTCCTGTCATATCAATATGTAAGACGTAAAGTATAGCCAAAACAACTGAGATTTCTACAGGATTATTTCATATTAGGATCATTTCTATGGTTTAACCAGTTCTGTAGGTAAATAATATGGAGGTGTACAAAATGCATTTTATCATAGGAGAATTTTCCAGCAGCACTACAGGTTACAGTTACAGTTTCTTGTTCATTTACATTTATCTGAAGGGAAATGTTTAAGAAGCTGTAAGGTTTTTAATTCTGCAGTGCTGTGCTGTGTAACTGAGTGCTGTAATTTTTTGTTAATAATCTACATTGGAATCCACCATATCCACCAAAGCAGTGTGTTGCTATAAAAATGGCGAGAACACGGCAATTAACAATGGGAGAGAGACAGACTATCATAACACTTAAAACTGTAGGTCTTTCCTACTGAGAAGTAAATCAAGGTATCATTGTGTACAGTCCTGATGACTGAGGATGATGAGGGGAATGGAATGTCCATTCGATGCCCATCAGTCAACAGATTTCTTGGCAAACTGCACCTGTGAAATGTGTTCCATGATCTGAGTCGATGTGACAGGGTAGGCCCCATCTTGGTAGGAAATCCTTCACCAAGGTTTTTGCTGCGTGAGCAGCCGTTACTTTTCGGCACAGTGATGCTTCTACCCATCTTGAAAATTTGTCGACAGTGACTAACACGTCTGAATATACGGGACTTTTTGGCAATGTGATGTAATCAACTTGCAGATGCAGAAAGGGTCCTGGCAGTGCAGGAACCGTCAACATCGGGATTGGAGTTCCTGGTCCTGTGTTGTCATGCACTGACCAACAACTTGTTGTGCATGAGCACGAAACTGAGGGCTCGACCAGTGTTGGTTGAACCGATGAATAATTTTTTCAAGACCAATGTGTCGAATGGAATGGATTTGCTGTGTCACTGCCCATCCGGCACTTCTCAATCCATTTTTGACCATTGAGGAACCGTTGGTGTACAATACCAGATCGGGTTTTATAAAGTCACTTCTTGAGTGCTCGATACTCCTCCATTGTCGTGATTATTTCAACACAATCATGGTCATCAATTTCTGTGTCTGTTGCGAGTAGGGTTGCAGGGTTGGACAGGCTTGCTTTTTCAATGTCAATACTGGGTGATTCCAGAATGGTGGACAATTTTGCCCATCAAGCGGCTGTGACTTATGATGCTCGACTCAAGGTTAGCAGAGTATGGACAGCATGCGGACATATGATCACCAGTGTTTGATCTAACACCAGGCTGGAAACTGTTGACGGCCAAATATGTTGCTTGAACTGTTCGAAGACACAGACCCCATCCAAGGGCCACGTTCTCCAGTGTTGCTGAGTAGCATCCAATGGGTCTCTGCAAACCACCATGATCTTGTGAAAGCATTGCTGTCATGTATCCACTCTGGACATTCAGTGTGAAAGGTTGTCCTGTGTCTGGAATTCCCAGAGCAGGTGCTTGACAAAGCACCTTTTTCAGATCCTGGAAAGTTTGGATTTCTTCTTGGTTCATCTCGATCAGATTTGTTGAATCCTTCTGTCCGTTCAACAGATCTTTCAAAGGTTGTGTGACTTCTGTGTATGAATCAACTCATGCTCAGTTGTAGTTTCATAATCCCAAGAAAGCACAATTCCTTGATTGTTTTGGGTTCTTTTGCTGTCTTGATCGCTTGTGTCCGATCTTGAGTGATTTCTTGTTTTCCATGTGGAATCTTTTATCCAAGATAGACAACTTCAGCTTACAAGATTTAGAATAGAATAATCATTTATTATCCCACGAATGAGAAATTTGGGTGTTACAGGGCTCTTTAACAAGAAGGACAGAAAGAATATAAAAATATATAAAAAAAGAAAAATATATAAAGAACGAGGATATCCATATACAAGAGCTATACATGAGCTATATATACATATACATATTTACATGGCAATTAACAAAGAAATAAAGAATATAGAGGAAGACAGGAAAGATAACCATATACATTTACGGCATTTAGCAGACGCTCATATCCAGAGCTACTTACATGTCCTGATTACAGTGGATGTCCTCTCCATGCTTAGATAAGCCAGCATCACAGACTTTAACTCATAGGGAGGGTCAGAAGGAGGGCCCCCGTGCATCGGGGCGCCTCTGTCATTGAGAGGGAGAGAAAAAGATGCTCCACCTCCCTAGGCCGTTCCTACACACCTGGCTGCTCGGCATTTACTCCGTTTGCACCCGATACCACCGCATCTCTTTTGGCTCTTTTGACCTTCTTCAACTCCTCCGCTAATTTGTTTATCTCAATGTTCTTTCTCTGAACCTCGGCATAATTTTTCAGAACCTCTTCGACTACAGCAGATAAACTGGAAATGTTGGTCTTTGACTCTCTATCAGCTTCAGTTTTTCGTATCATTTCATTCCAGTGTCTGAGCTGACTCAGCACAACAAGTGTCCATCTCAATTTTTTCTCACTCTTCTTCATAAGCTGAGTTTTATCCCAAGCCTTGCGAATCACATCCAAAGATAAGATACTTTTGACATCAGCATTAACCGCATACTCATCCACAATCTTCTGTTCAGTCTCACTCAGGTTCAATGAGGCCTTACTTGCTGAGCTTGCTGAGACTACTAGTCAGGTGTTCCAAATCAACGTCCGACACCACCACACCTTTCTCCTCAGTTTTGGTTCTTTTCAGTACTGGCACTTTTTCTTTCCCCACATTACGACAATTTCTAAAAGTCACAGTTTTATCCAAGTACTTGATTTCTTTTCCTCACTACCTGTGTTTTCACAGTTTTTCTTAATTTCTGTGCAATTTTTTTGATGTTATTGGAAATTTCCCATTACTTGTTACAAGAATGCTTAAATTTTCACCACAGACTCCTTTCTAGATTGATCTTGAAGAGGAGGGAGTTTACTTTTTACACACAGTAGTTATCCTCCACTCAGCAGCAGATTAAGACAGTAGGTGCCCTTACCTCTGTGAAAGTGCCAGCACCTCTGTTCCTGATTTGGGGTCAACTGTGTTGTCTTCCAATTGCTTTTCCCATCCGTTCCTCAAGTCAATCCTGTCCACCGTGACGCCAAATGATTCTCCGATTGAGAACCAAGGTTCAAAGAGTCAGTGATGATGCAAAGAGGTTTTTAAGCTATTGCAAAGTTTATTAACAGAAGAGTAACGAAGTTCTTATAAGTTGTTTAAGGGCCCAGTGTTTCTCTCTGTGTTGAATCCCCTCTCTCTAACTTGCACGGTTCAGAGTGTGCCTCTTATCTGTCCCCCCCCGGGAGCTCCAAAGCCTCAGATGGGGACACCTAATCTAAGACTATGACCTTGTTTTGGGTGTTTTTGACGTGCTAAGAAAGCGTCACTCAGAAAAGAACAGAGAAAAAAGAGATACAGTTGGTAATATCTAAGTAAATGTCACAGTTGGTCACGGGTTAGTTTCGGTTTGGGTACGGTAGAGGGCGCTCTGTTCTGACTGAGCACACCTGAGCTCATGAAGGCACAGGTGTGCTTCATTGGGGCTGACTATTTAAGCCCTGATGAGTCAGAACAGAGCATGGCTCATTCACTAGGTGAAGCCTACAGTTAATGGTGGTTTTGATATCTTGTTTTGGTCTCGAATGCATTTCCTTGTGTCTTGTTTTAGTCAAAACTGCAGTCCTTGTATCTTGTTTTGGTTAATATGAATAATAAAGCTATGTTCCAGACTCCTGGCTCAGCGCAGACGTCCTTTCCGCACCCCGCCACATTACAGTAATGAGCCGCCAGAACCTGGATGTTGCGAGTCAGGAGAGTGAACAAGAGCGGGTGTTGCAGACGATAGCAGCGACGATCAGGAAGACGTTGCAGCTCATAAAAACCTGGGAGACGAGAGTGTCAGCATTCGTTGCGCCATTCAAAGCGTGAAGATGGCAGAAAATGCGCCCTGTGCCATTCAACAAATACTTCAGGAATATGAAAATGTGTGGCTGTCTGTTCTGGGCGAAGAAAGACAGGCCAGAATTGTTCTTGCCAAGCAGCTCCATGAAATGGAGGATGAGCTCACCGCCAAGGATCACATAATTCATGCACGGAACCAGGATCTTGATGTTTTGAATGCAAAGTGTAAGAGATTGAAAGATGACAATGTCTCCCTCCAGGCCATGAATCACCTGCTGCAGGAGAGCAAACAGTCTGAGGTACGTTCCCTTCAGGAAGAATTGGCTAAAGTTAACATGCAACTTGAGGAAAAGCAGGCTGGGTACCTAGAATGTGAAGAGGTCTGTAAGGACCTAGGTGAACAGATCATTTGGTTAACTGACAGCTTGGGCAATACCCAGGAGAACCTAAGGGCTGAATCAGAAAAACTCAGAAAAACAGGCCAATGTGAAGCACAGTGCAAGTCTCTTTGGTGAATGTCCGTGAGATGAACAGATCAGCTGCATGAACATTCAGATCACTCAACAGAAGGACAAGGCTCAACCAACAGCTGACAAAGAGAGAGGCCTCTACGTTGCAGGCGATCACCTCAGACGAAAGACTGAAACACAAAGAAAAGATCACCAATCTGCTTTCACAACTCGAGGAGACCAAAGGACTCTTGTCTCTTTGCCAGAGTGAAATCGAAACCATGGAAACAGAAAGAAAGGATCTAGCTCAAGACAATTGTGAGCTTCAAGGACAGGTCAGTAAACTCATGCAAGAGAGAGAGGTCCTGAGGAAGAAACTGCAAGCTCTGATTGTTGTTCGGAGGGAATGACTGAAGAAAACAGAGAAACAGGAGACTAGCTGGAGATTAGCTGGAGACTAAAGTGGCCACTATGGAAGAACAGCTGAATAGGACCGGAACAGAGCTGAAGCAGGTCCATCCCGGCTCACACAGGGCGAAGGACGGGACACACCCTGGACAGGTCGCCAGCCTATCACAGTATCCAAGATGGTAAGCAGTGTTAATGTTCTTGATTATGCACCAATCACAGAGATCAGAGCTTCTGAGACTGCTCAGGGTCAGGAGCATTCTGTGGAAGGAGAATGCATGATGCACAGAGGAAACTGCAGTCACTGTGAAGATGGCAATAAGGACCTTGCAAACAACAAGAGCTGCTTAGACAACCATGAGTGCATCGTTGAAACTTCAACCTTGAACTGTTCAGTCAGTCTCAAGCCTTACAGTGAAGGTCCGTACATCCCCTACAGTCATGTGTGTGATAAAGAGGACTGCAAGCAGAGTGCAGAGGAAGAGGTTTGTGATAGCCCATGCAATGAGAAAGGTCATCAGTGTGCACAAGGTGAGAAGTGAATTAACCAGACAGTGGTGAGTGATGTAATCCCTCATGTTCAAGAATGCTCTGATGTCATGAACTACTTTTGTTTGTCTAAGGATTGCCACCAGCACTGCGGCGACAGCAGATGCCGGTGCCCTCCTATGAGCATGATCTGTGATAGTGAAGGAGACGGCTTTGATAGCACAGATGAGAGTGACTGCGCTCTGAAGGGGACGTTTCACCACACCAGTGACCAGGGCATGCCCAGGAAGTTCTGCTCTGGTGGCCCTCCGGACTGCCATGATCACTCAGAGGGGAAAGATCATAGTAGACCTCCACATCTTCCCCAGGGGGAACATCATCATAGTGGGTATGATTGCCTATTGATTGCCTTCCTTGTGTCTTGTTTTGGTCAGAACTGCAGTCCTTGTATCTTGTTTTGGTTAATATGAATAATAAAGCTATGTTCCAGATTCCTGGCTCAGCACAGACGTCCTTCCCGTACCCTGCCACCGTTACAGTTAAAGGTGACAGGGACGTAAGGGAATGGTAGAGGCAGAGGGATTTAGGGTGACAGGGTGAAAGGGCATGGAAATAGAGAATATAGATTTACGAATGATATGAGTAAGATAACATGAATAAAATCAAGACAAAATCCATCAAATGTTATTGTTCAGATCACTCTGTAATCCCTCTGCCATCTGTGCTGAACATTGTTGGGCTTAGATAATGTCTCAGTCCTCCCCGAAACAAAATGCAGAATGGCAGATGAAAGATCCACATGATGATATAACCCCCTATAAACATTTATCAAAATAAACCTTTCAAATCTTAAAGTAGGTTTATGTCAGTTTTATAAAAGGTGTGTCATGTCTTGTAGTCATGTATCTTTATGAACACCACCCTACACTATTACCCACTGTTTCATTCAAATGGGCTTTAGGTTGCCTGTTTCTTCCATCTGATAGACAAGACGGATGATATATTTCACTCCTTTATTCTGCTGACTAGAATAATTCATTATTAGCAAGTTAATGCAGTGAAAAATGCAGTGCACCATACTTGTAATTCCTAATCTAAAGCTTAAACCAGGCAAAGTAATGAATACACAAAGCTTTTATTTATTTTTTATTCTAGATTTCCCCAAAAACAGTGAATTAATTAGCTTTCTGTCTAATAATAAACTTTCTGTAATCCACTCTTCTTGCTTCTCTCCTCCACTCATCCTTGAGGGGCCCTGTAGAGAGAGAGAGAGAGAGAGAGAGAGAGAGAGAGAGATGGAAGTGAAGTGTTTTTAATAATCAATGTTACATAATTAATTAATTTTACTTTATATAAACAGGTAAAAACTCTGTCTGTTATCAATTATTGTTCAGTCAAATATTGCCATGGGTTTTAGGGCTATTTTAAAGAAATTTCTATGCGTGTCTTAAATTTTATTCTGACTAATTTAATCCACCAAGTTACTTCATTGGTTCATTAAAATGTTCACATTTAGTCACGTTATATTTTACTCATGTTATAAGATTTATATACATCTATAAGATTTTTTAAAATCATGACTTAAGAGTTTTACACAGTTACCAAACTTACCAAAAAGAAAAATGTATCTATTTATTTAAATGTCGAAAATTTATATCGAAATGTTTAAAAAATTGTACATGTCATTTTTTTTTGGATACACTGAATGTATTGAATATATTACTTTAAAAATACAGAGAGAGAGAGAGAGAGAGAGAGAGAGAGAGAGAGGTCAGTTAAAAATGGTGTTTATATAACTGGAACAGTCTGATACCTGCAAAGAGAAATAATACAGCAAAATATAAAAACAGATTTATCAGATAAAAACACAAGTTAGCTGGTAACCGAAACAGATGAGAAACTAAGAAGCAGGAAGTATAAAGGATATATTGGTGACTGTAATTCAGTGGAACCCAGGTGGTGGTCCTACTGGACGAACAGGTGCCTCAAAACTCAATGGAGTCTCCAAGATGTGGGTGTCGCTGGACTGAGACGAGCGAAAGCATCCATCCTCCTCAATGGTGACACCCTTGTAAGTCCTTGACAGCTTCGTTTGCTACAGAATAAAACACAAAATAGGATGAACTGACCCACACCTGCTTGGATAAGATACATTTAAGATAAGATACATTTACTCTTCTTACTCCCCATTCAGTAAAACTAGGATTTAATGCTGAATGCTGGTAAAGAAACTCTTACCAGCAGATGTCCATGGACCACCGATGTGATGCAGGACTCTGTGCTGAGGCTGACGTTTACAATGGAGAGCTGGTGTCCACGCCGCTGGTGGAGCAAAGAAAGTGTCTTATAATTATTCAAAATCCAGCAGCGTGAAAGCAGTGCTTTTAGCACTTTACTTTATCTTGGCTCCTAACTTGGATGATGTGAACAACAAAATTATACTCCATTTTATTCTAATTTGACCATATCATTCTGAAATTATTTGAATCCAATGATGATAAATTTTATGTGCCTACTTCAATCTTTGAACTTTTTTCCCCCATTTTTATTCTAGAATTTTTTATTTTATTTATGCGTCTTTATGTCTGATTTATTTACTGATTTTGGTCATGTTAAGGTCCCTTTTTGACCTTTTGTCTTGAGATTTCTCTGTACAATATCAGCTGTGATTTCTGTGAATTGTTAAAGTAGTTAAAATTTACTGAGGAAAACAGGATCGTCTAGTGAAAAATTAAAAACTGGAATTTTGAAAAAACTGATGCAGCTCCCAAAAACCAAAAAGGTCCACCATTCAAACTACTATTTCAAGCTTTACCTTGATGCGGGCAACAACCTTGATGGTCCCAAAGTGACTAGCAGGGAGCTGCGACTCCTGTAATAAAATTAATACAGTTGATTTTTAGGGTTGGGCTGCATGAAACACATTTTTTGCCCACCACATGCAAAAGTTTACTGAAACACTAGAGGCAAGCATGGGTAAAGGGTCATGAGCAACTATTTGAAAACAATGAAGAAGAGACATTCTGTACAGTCATCTTCATTATTTTAATTACATTATTATTCCATTATTACATCTAAAATAAAATCAATGCTCTGTAGTCTTACCTCCGGGAACATGTTGTACCATTTATTGGTGAGCACCCACCAGTGCTCGCTCCCCAGGCCATTATACAGCGACTTATGCTGGAGTATCACCTCTACCTGCTGTGAAAAATGAAAGAGAGCTCATGAATGGTGATGATTTTTGGAGAAAAATAAAAAATCAAATATGATGACTCCGAGGTGAGATGTTGAAACAAATGGTTGACTGTAAAAGCTTCATCTGGTAAATACCTTGTTGCCTCCAGAAAACAATTCAGACAGGGTGTAGGCGAACATCCTGGTGGCACGTTGGACACAGTTCTCCTGCAGGGTCAGAGCAAAAAAGAACAAGGACAATTGAGAACATTGAAAGAAAAAAAAAAAGTGACTACCCTCGTCATTGTGAAACACAGCACAACACAACGAAATTCAATCTCTGTGTTTCACCCATACACACATGTGCAGCAAGGGGGCAGCTATTGAATGTGCACAGGGAGCAGTGATGAGTACAGAGACCTTGCTCAAAGATACCTCAGGGCAACCTACTGGTGAGGGAATCAAACCCACAATCTTCTGTTCCGGGGCCAACTATCTAACCACTAGGCCACCGCTGCCCCAGAACTCTTCTGATACAAAGACTTGAGAAAGTTGAGATGTTCACGCTTTCTCAAGAGCAGTAAATGTTTGTGTTCTGGGACGCTAGACTCTCACCCTGAACATGACCAGGGGTCCACACCAAAGCTGGCTGGAGGTCAAGGGACTGGCCAGTAGAACAACCTCCTAAATATGAAAATGTTGAGAAGAGTGAAATTAAGAACAAGTTTAACACTGCTGTCTGAATTAGTTTCCTCTAATTCATTTCTGAATATGTTCACTTTACCTCATAGCTGTTGTGTGGGGTTGCTGAAGAGCCAGCTGGTACCTCCAGATCTGTGTTAACAGTAAAACAATAAAAATAATCTTGAGGATTGAAGATCTAATTTAAGGATATGGCAGTAATACGTAAACAGAAGCAGGTCAGCACAGGCTATTCTGTAGTGCTGATCAAATGTGCAGTGAGAAGTGTAATACTCTATACAGGCCACATACAGTGTCCCACTATACAGCTTGTAAAAGCAGGGTTGAACTGATGTACCCTACATCAAGTGACTAAGACCATCACACTCTGAGTTGAACTGAAAAGTGGCAGAGAGACAAGAGGAAAGCATGACTGTTTCTATTGAACTTTCCATGATGTGTGAGATGATGTTTTAACAGCTTCTTAACTCATTAAAACAGGAAACTATGGTGAAGATGATCACCTGTCCTCAGTAATCAGGTACGCTTTGAGGGCAGTGACGTCATCACGCAGAGTGAATCACCCGAGGAGCGTCGAGAGTGTTTTATTATTATTATTATTATTATTATTATTATTTATTGTGTCAACAAACTCTCATGCAGTCTAGCCATAACCCCTACACTGTGAGAAGAGAGTGAACGAGTGAGCGAATTCGGACAAGTGGCAGGAAGTACTACAACGGGCCTTTCAGTTGCCATGACGATAGATCATATGGACTCGTTTTTAGTTTTTTCAGTTAAACACTTGAATGTAAGAGTTCTGAAACGGCGTTTAGTTTATATACTTTAAAGTATTTATTGTTTATTAAAACAATTAAAGTTGATCCATCTGACTTGATGTGGTCCTTTCATCATTATCCAGAAAGAAGCGTTAGCTAAAGAGATTAACTGTTTACATGTTTACAGCGATGGATATTTCTCTCTCCACGAAAACTATTCCATAATAATGATGATAATAAATACACAAATACAGTTAAAATGTTAGATTAGTTGGAGAAGTTCAGGATAAAGGCGTTAGCATTAGCGCGCTAACGTTACTAAAGCCGTAAAGAGTTCGAAGCTGCTAATGGTGGCTAATGCTAACCTCCCCCGTTTCAGCCATTAATGCGCTTTTAACAGTGCAGGTGACTCACCCTCCCAGTGCTCGCTCTGGACGGAAACGTCGACTGACGGTGTCCGCTCCTGCCTGAAGAACCTGTGGAGAAGAAGAGAAGCGCTCACCACTGCAGCTGGAATGGCAGTGAAATAAAGCACCGGCCGCAGCGGCAGCCTGAGAGAAAACAGAGCAGAAAAGCCCATTAGAGATGCTGAAGAGCAGTGAAGGGTCTCGGGAGTGAAGCAGTGCGCGTGTGTCTCAGTGGGAAGTCGGTGAACGACTGAAGAAAGACGCTTCCACTGGAACACCTGCCATTCTATGGAACTCCCCAACGTTCACTTTCAGATCCTTCACCCAGGAGATGAAGTTTAAACCAAATGTGTTCATAAACACAAGGTGTCCTGGAAAGCAGCCTCATCCGTGAGAGGAACCCAGTGAACATCAGACCACTACTTAATCACTCTTTAACACTTTACAGTATAGATGTACAAAATAGCATCAGTTCATGTGTGATTCAAAATGAAATCATTTATAGCAACACCAGCATTTCCAGCATTTACTTGCAACACCAAAGACCTGGCCTCCCATCAAACAACAATGGTAATAATGTTATAGTTCAGAAAACGATACATTTTTCCCCCCCCAATTTGCTGAATATCAACCGTGAATTATCAATTTATTCAAACAACAGCTTTTCTGTTTACATGCATCAAGCTGAACAACAAAACAAAATGGGCAGAATGAGCACATCAAGGATCAGGATCAGCTTTCATCTGGGTGATGCCGCCATAAAAACAGAGAGCTGGGCGATTCACTTCTAAATCATGTGCAGTAATGTTCCTTTTTTTTTTTTTTTAGTGTAGTCACTTGGCATCTTCCTACAATATTTAAGAATGTTTCTGTCAATTTTAAAGGCTTATTTATTTATGTTTGTATGTTATTTTTTATTTTGTATTTATGTGTTTATTCTTAATTTGTCTGAAGGTAAATTTTTTTTATGTTTTACCCTGGGCTCTATTTTGTGCCTAATGTATATCTGAGCTCAGTTTTGACTGGCTGCTCTATCATGAATATGACTTCAGTGTGGATGGATAAAGCTAACCTGTTTTGGGCCATGAAAGTGACAACCCTTATCATTGCAAGGTCAAAGCACAGTAGACAATGAACCACAACAAAATTGGACCTCTGCATTTTCCCCATGCACACTCAAACACCTTGCTCAAAGGTATCTCAGGGCAACCTATTGGGAAGGGGTTCAAACCCCCGATCCTCCAATCATGTGGCCAACACCCTAACAACTAGGCCACCGCTGCCCCAGTGTAAAAGGTTGAATATATGTACATTAGTTCATAAATGTATTTTTTTCAACTTTGGGTATATGTAGTGGCGTGGACAGAGAACCTACGAATACATTCAGAAGACTTTTATTTAATTTTAAGAAACATCTATTTCTGTGATATGAACCGAACAACCATACCATTATAATAGGCAGCTTTTCTGGTTTTCTGGCTGATTTCCTTCTCATCACTGGCAGGGCAGAGTGTCAAACACCAACATGAAACAAAGCACAGTTTTTTTGTTGTTGTTGAGGGGTGTTTAAGGGTGTCAGTGAAGATGGATTTCAAAGCGAAAGAGGAAAACTAGTGACCTCTTAAGTCTTTTGAAGTGAAGTCTATACACCCTGGAAGTGTAATTGTTAGTGAAAAAGGGAGAGTATATGGGGGTTTGTAACCAGTTTGGGTTACTGACAGACACATTACAGTCAATAATTGAGACAGTTTGTGAATCCTCACACCCAGCTCACACCCAGTATTGGCAGAATGCTTTTTAAAAAACATAAATCAAAAGTATGGCTGGGAATGGAAGCTGGAAATCTTTAAAAAAAATATAAGAAAGTAATAAAAGGATTCTACAGGCTTGGTAAAATACATGATAAATTATTTCTTGGTCATTTGTTTAAGGATTTCCCCCTTTTCCCCCCTTTTTCCTCTAACAGATGTCTAGTGGCATCCTAAAAATCAGCAACATCACTATGTTTTAATGCTGCTGACCACAATGTTTGACATTTTATGTGTTTGGAAAGGACTCTAGCTTGTCATATTAACTGTCCACTTTATCTGAAATCCTTTCACTGCAGCTCCTTATTGCTAGACCTCAGTATGTTGATGCACAATTTGTGTTTGCCATCCTCTACCCCTTCAGCGGTAAGATTTTTACCACACAGTTACTCGTCTGTGCATATTTTTGGATAGTGGAGACTGGTAAGCCATGCCAGAAGCAGCAACAGATGGTCCATCGTTTGGAGAACCATATTAGCACCAGTAAACAGTGATATCATCTATATTTATTTTTAAAAATAGTGGCATCTATTGCTAAAGTGAATGGATCCTAAATGCACATTTATTAGAGATGATCCTGCCAAGTCTTCATGTGTTTTTACAGTGGAGTTGCCCTCATTTGGGTCTTCAGAGTTAGAAGTGATCATTATATGGTTATTCAGATGTTTAAGCTGATTATTCTGTGTGGTTTTTAAGTGATCTACTCATTGTCTATTAGCAGATAAAATGATAACTGATTTTTTTTTCATGTTTCATTATATTTGCTGTTCAGCAGCAATTAATTAACTTAGATCATTTATTATGTAAATGTCGTAGATTGTTGTGTATTGGCTTGGACGGTTGGCATGTCCTGAGGCAGGGCCCCCATGAATCTGACATCCCACAGATGTTTTATTGAACTGAGACCTGCAGAATTTGGTGGCAAAGTCAACTCCATGAACTTTTAGTCATGTTCCTCAAATTTTTGCAGAATTTTTGCAGTATAGGTAAGTTCAGTGGTGGATGGGGGTCAGCATGGGAACTCTCCAACTTTTTTCAGAATATTGTACTACAGTAGGTGCCCAGGCTATGGCTGGTTCACCATTTGCCTTTACCTGAACCACTTTTTGGAGGCATTTCCCACTGCATAAAGGGAATGGATGAGATGGTCTAGTAGTCAATGTGATACCTGCACAGGCCCTGGTAAGAGTTGCTTAGATTTCAGCTTAGCACTTTTCTTTGCTTCCAGTACATCAGCTTCAAGAACCAATTGTTCCTTTGCTACTTAATATATCCACCCCTTACAGATACCATTGGAAAAAAGAGTGTTATTTGTGTCATCTTTGAGTGGTAATACTTTATAGCTGATTGGTGAATGTGTCTGAATGCTCTGGTTTGTTATTTTAATATAATAGCATTTTGTCTGCTATTTACTCACATGTGAAGACTTGAATATCATTTATACTCAACATTTCTGGTGCTGTTAATTACATGACTGTATGATTCACATCACTGGTCACTACTGAGTTGTGTGCCACACTGTAAAAAATATTTGCTGATGTTTTTTTTAAAAAAGGACTGCTTTAAATTTTTGATTTTGGTCATCCACACATCCCTCCCTCCCTCCCTCCCTCCATCCATCCATCCATCCATCCATCCTGACCCTGAGTCCCCATGCACTCAAAGGGGGAAATACAGAGAAATACCCAAAACGCCCATGACAGGTCACCACCTTTCTGTTAACGCATCATTTAAATTTTATTTCGCTGTGCTTTAAATCAGTCTAAATAAGTAAAAAAAAAAAAAAACTAAAACAAACGACACCTTTTTTACCACAGGTTGTTGCTTTGATTTTTTTTCATGTTATTCCTTAATGAAACTTGAAATACAATAGCAGTATACTACAGCCATGGCCAAAGGTTTTGATAATGGCACAGACATTAATTTTCACAAAGTTGGCTGCCTCAGTTTTAATGATGGTAATTTGCATAAACTCCAGAATGTTATGAAGATGATCAGATGAATTGCATTTATTTGCAAAGTCCCTCTTTACCATGAAAATGAACTTAATCCCAAAAAACCCATTTTCACTGCATTTCAGCCACAAAAGGACCTGCTGACATAATTTCAGTGATCCTCTGGTTAACACAGACGAGAGTGTTGAGGAGGACAAGGCTAGAGAGCACTCTGTCATGATGATTGAGTTAGAATAGCAGACTGGATGCTTGAAATCATTGTTCTTCCTCTGGTAACCATGGTTACCTGCAAGGAAACACGTGCAGTCATCATTGCTTCGTGTAGAAAGGGAGTCACATGCTGCGAGTAAGATTGCACCTAAATCAGCTATTTATTGTAGTATCAACAACTTCAAGGACAGAGGTTCATTTGTTGTGAAGAAGGCTTCAGGATGCCAAAGAAAGTCTGCCAAGCCAGGACCGTCTCCAAAAGTTGTTGCAGCTGTGGAATTGGGGTATAATCTGTGCAGAACTTGCTCAGGAATGGGAGCAGTCAGGTGTGAGTACATCTGCACGCACAGTGAGGCAAAGACATTTGGAGGATGACCTGGTCTCAAGACGGGCATCAAAGAAGCCACTTCCCTCCAAGAAAAAACAGGGACAGATTGATATTCTGCAAAAGGTACAGTGATGGGACTGCTAAGGACTGTGGTAAAGTCCTTTTTCTCTGATGAATCCCCTTTTCAGTTGTTTGGGACCCCCAGAAAAAATATTGTCCTGAGAAAAAAAAAGGAACGCTGCCGTCACTCCGGTGTTATGCCAACAGTTAAGCATCCTGAGATCATTCATGTGTGGGGTTGTTTCTCAGCTAAGGGAATGGCTCACTCACAATTTTGCAGAGCAACACAGCCATGAATAAAGAATTGCCCCAAAAGATCCTCCGAAAGCAGATTCTTCCAACCATCCAAGAACAGTCTGGTGAAGAATAAGGCCTTTTCCAGCATGACTGTAACGGTGGCGGGGTACTGGAGGGACGTCAGCTCGGAGCCAGGAGTTAGGAACATACTTTTATTAGTCACACTTACAAAAACAAGGAACGGGGACTGCAGTTCTAAACACGAAACCCTAGAACTGAGGAACTGCAGTCTAACCCTAGATACTAAGTAGCATATACTAAGTTACCTATACCAAGTCATAAACACCAAGTTACATACACCAAAACCACCCGTTACGCATAGGCTTAACCTACCTAATGAGCCGCGCTCTGTTCTGACTCATCGGGGCTTAAATAGTCAGCCCCAATGATGCACACCTGCCTGCAGGGGCTCAGGTGTGCTCAGTCAGAACAGAGCGCCCTCTAGCGTACCCACAACACCTCCTGTGACAAACACCTTATACGTGATAGAGAGCGCCCTCTAGCGTGCCCAAAACACAACACATGTGACAGAGAGCGCCCTCTAGCGTGCCCAAAACACCCCACATGTGGCGCGGCTCCCGAAGCGCTAGAACATAGCCGAACCTCTGGGGGGAGGCCAAAACAACAAAACAAAAGTCATTTCTTGGGACATACGGTCAGGTCAACAAAAAACATAAAAAGGGCCCCCGACCAGCCATGTCAGGCAGCTGGTGGTGGTGAGGGGAACCCCAGCAGTTCAGTCCATCTTTTCAACTGGTGCCTGAACCCGGCCCTAGAGTCACTGGAGGAATCACCTGATTCAGGGGAACGCCTCGCCTTGGTGGAACCTGAAAGAGAGCTAAATACAGATCTTACAGGGAGCAAAGAGGAAGTCTCTTTCATATAGTCTAAACCCTGTTTCCAACTCTTGCCTTCTTTGTTCTTCACGTCTCTTATCACAGAATCCACAGTACAGAAGCTGTCGTTCACTTTCTTAAACTGAGACAGGTCATTGCTGACGTCCTTTGGCTCCTTCCTCTTCTCGGTCATGCTTCCCTGCTGCTTGGAGCTCAGTGAGGCAGCTTCCCAGCTCCTGGTTCCACTACGAGAAGTTCCACTTGGACTCCTCCACGAACCGCCTTGTTCCGAGTCTGCTGAACTCTGAGGGTGAACTAAAGGTTGGGAATCATCTTGCTGCTGTTCAACCTCTGGAATTTCTCCCGGCTTCTCCATCTGACTGTGCTTCAGCTGCTCCGCGCTGGCGTTAACCACCAGGGTCCCAGCATGCACTGGTGTCTGTGGAGGAAGTCGAGATTCGAAGATCGCCAATCTTGCTTCCATACCACTAACCTGCTTCTCTAGCTCGCTGAGCTTACTGGCCTTACTTTGGGCTTCTCTCAGTTCAGCCTGCAGAGCAACGTTGTGGTCCTGCACCCTTCTCAGCTCTGCTATGGTCTGATTCAGTTGTTCTTCCATAGTGACTATTTTAGCTTCCAGCTTCTCCTGAATGGTTGGAGTCTCAACTCTCCTCGTTGTCTGGCATACAGTTTGGTCCCTCTGTTCCTCCGTTCTTTCCAGCCCTTCTCTTTGGACAGCCGTCACAGCTTGCAGCTGTATTCTAGAGACCTCTCTCTCCTCTCTGAATTTCGCGCTCCTTCCTTGAAGCTCACCTTTGTCTTGAGCCAGGGCTTTTCTTTCTGTTTCCATGGCTTCGATCTCCCTTTGGCGACTGGACAAGAGTCCTTTGGTCCACTCCAGCTGAGGAAGCAGATAGGTGATCCTTTCCTGGCGTTTCAACCCTTCATTCGTGACCGAGGCATTCACCTGTAGCATTGAGGCTTCTTTCGCCATCAGCTGCTGGTAGAGCTCTGTCACCAACCCCTCCTGTTCCGTGATCTGAACATTCATGTAGCTGATTTGTTCATCTCTGAGGTGAGATTGGATTGTCCTTGCAGCTCTGATCCGTTTGGCCAGATCCCTTGCCTGCTTTCCTCTGAATGACTTTTGCAAGCAAATTGCAGCATGCCTGAACAGCTGATACCTCTGCTTTTGTTGATGCCCAAGTTTCCACCTTCTGAACCTCCTCTGGAGAACACTTGCTGCCCAGCACTGCTTCTTGAAAACCAATCTTTGCTGGTGCATTCTTACTATAGCCTGAATCATGGTGGCAGCTTTGTGCATTGCAGCAACATTCTTTCGAACAGAAAAACCCCTAAAAGCTGCCTGGATGCATATCACTGACCTTCTCAATACTTGGAATCTCTCATGTTCAAATTTACCCTTGATGTAGGACCTGTAACATCTTTGAATGAAGATGGCTGACCTCCTTATGGCCTGGTACTTTATTACCTCCCTGTGTCTTCTGAACGCAGCCTGAATCAGGGAAGCTGCCTGATGGTGCAGGATCACCGCCTTTCTGACCCTCTGACCTCTGAAGCAGGCTTGCAGGAACATTTCAGCGGAGCGCAATTTCAAAAATTCCTCTCTCTGTTTTCTGGCTTCCCGTGTGGAACGATACCTCAGCTGAGTTGCAACGACAGTCTGTTTGATGTATAAGTATCGTGCCCGAGCACAGTGCGCCCGGTAAGCACTTTGTATAACAGTGGCAGCCTGGTGCTTCTGTTTCAGAGCATGTCTGGTCTTCATCCCTCGGAATGCGGCTTGCAGAACAACAGCAGCCTTCCTTTTCTCCTTCAAAGACTTCATTTCAAGCTTCATCCTCTTATTAGCCCGGTAATATCGCTGAACAGTCCTGGCTGCCCACAGTAGCTTCAGGTAGTATTCTCTGCTCAATTGCTTCCTCACCTGTGCCTGAATGGTTACCGCAGCCTCATGTTCAATTCTCCTTTGCACCCGAACTTTCCTTCTAGACTTCCCACTAACCTGGAGCTGCTCCTTCTCTGCTTTCTGTGTAGCAGGTGGCTTATTGGTGCTGGGTTTGGGGGTCGACTTCTTGATGCCACTTTCCTTGCTGCAAAGGGCTTTCTTGGTCGACCTCCCCGGTTGCATGATGCAGGAAGTTGTCTCCACCATCCTCCTGCGCTCTATGTCAGGAACTGCCTTCTTTGCCACTGCCTCGCTTCTCTTGTTGCGGGCGGCCTTCTTTGCTTTCCTCTCGGTGGGCGCCATGCTTTCGCGTTGCGGCGCGGGGGGCGCCGTGCTGTCGCGGTGCGGCGCGGTGGGCGGTGTGCTGTCGCGGTGCGGCACGGTGGGCGCCGTGCTGTCACGGTGCGGCGCGGGGAACGCCGTGCAGTCGCGGTGCGGCGCGGGGAACGCCGTGCAGTCGCGTTGAACAAGGCAAGGCGTGTTTGCTACCAACCTCTTGTTGTGAATCGCGCTGGCCGTGTTCCTGCTATCAGCTGCGCACGGCGCTTTCTCCGCTGGCGGATCGCGGTTACTGGCGTGCGGCGCTCTCTGCGCTCTCGGCGCTGAATCTCCGTGTTGAATATCTGCGTTGAACCGCGCGTGGCGCGGTTGGCCTCGAGCTTCCGCGTTGCGCCGCTTGCGGTGTGGTTGGCGCCGTGCTTCCGCGTTGCGTAACGGCAGCCGTCAACGAAGCCCCGCCTTCCATGTCACTTGCGGGGAAAAACATGCGGTCAAGCGTGTTGAGACAGCGCTGCGCCCTTGTAGCCTCGGAGATCAGCATCCGGAGACATAGCGCGAACCGATCCCTGCGAAGCTCGGGATCTGGGATGATATCGAGTGGGAGCAGCGACATCGTATTCTTGAGACGGCGCTCAGGCTCCCTTGCCGTGGCCGTCGGCGTCCGTCTCACCCACTCCTCACCGTCCAGATGCTCGCGGAGGTCCAGAGAAGTCGGCGCTGTCTCCCAGGTCGTTATCCGCTGCAGCGTCTGCTCGACAGCACCCGCTGCCGCCCACAACATACGCTCCTGCTCGCCCTCGTGGCTCGTGACGTCCAGGTACTGGCGCCTCATTTCTGTAACGGTGGCGGGGTAACGGAGGGACGTCAGCTCGGAGCCAGGAGTTAGGAACATACTTTTATTAGTCACACTTACAAAAACAAGGAACGGGGACTGCAGTTCTAAACATGAAACCCTAGAACTGAGGAACTGCAGTCTAACCCTAGATACTAAGTGGCATATACTAAGTTACCTATACCAAGTCATAAACACCAAGTTACATACACCAAAACCACCCGTTACGCATAGGCTTAACCTACCTAATGAGCCGCGCTCTGTTCTGACTCATCGGGGCTTAAATAGTCAGCCCCAATGATGCACACCTGCCTGCAGGGGCTCAGGTGTGCTCAGTCAGAACAGAGCGCCCTCTAGCGTACCCACAACACCTCCTGTGACAAACACCTTATACGTGATAGAGAGCGCCCTCTAGCGTGCCCAAAACACAACACATGTGACAGAGAGCGCCCTCTAGCGTGCCCAAAACACCCCACATGTGACAATGATGGACAACCATGAGGCAAAAGTGATAAGTGTCTTGTGGAACAAAGCATCAAAATTTTGCTTCCACGGTCAGGAAACTCCATCCATCCATCCATTATCTGCCGCTCGTCCCAAACGGGGTCACGGGGGAGTGCTGGGGTCCAACCCAGCGCACACAGGGCGAGGACGGGGGTCCCCAGACAGGTCGCCAGCCCATCGCAGGGAGGAGCGGGATGGGGACGGCACCTTGCTCAAGGGTACCTCAGGGCAACCCATTGGGAAGGGGTTCGAACAACCGATCCTCCGATCATGTGGCTGACGCCCTAACCTCTAGGCCACCACTGCCATTGATTGACAGCATGTCAGGGTGAATTGCAGAGGTATTGGAAAATATTTTTTCTATTTGCATGAACTTAATGTAATTGTCTATAAAAGCCTTTGATATGTGAAATGCTTGTAATTATAGTTCAGCATACCTTAGAAACATCTGACAAAAAGATCTCAAAACTCTGAAGCAACAAACTTTGATCTTGAGGATCAATGGAAGACATGAACTCTTTAGAGGAAGTACTGCGCAACCTTTTAGATTGACCATCTCGCCTGTTTTCAGAAAGTTCAAAAGCCAGGATACTGGACTGACCTGCCTGCTGTCATGATCTGTCCCCAACAGTGAATGTGTGGAGAAGTAGAAACTAAAATGGCAAAATGATGAACTCATACCTCAGTACATGTTTGCAGGGAGATAGGGAAAAGATAATTGTATTTTACTGTATTTCACAAATGAAAAGAGTAGCAGGAGCATTAATACAATACAGGTTGTGTTGGGTCACACTCTATTACTGGGGGACAAAATTTTACCTTCTTTGTAAGCCGACCTCATGGTCTAACGTTTAGGTTACTTACTGACTTTTTTCTACATGGTTAATTCTACATAGGGTCCGAACAGTCTGCATTAAATCAGACAGGTGCATCTTTTCACTTTATTCCTGAATTCTATCAGTGCCACTGCTATTGGTTTCCTGGGCAAGAACTTTACCCCAAGATGGTCCAGAGATAATTTTCCTGTGATTATGAAACAGAGGTTATTCTGCATAAGAACATCTTCCAAATGCCATAAATGTAAATGTAAATGGCAATTGTGAGGTAGGTATGTTTAGAGTGGTCGAGATATTAGGAGAGGAAGTGTACTCAGAAGACATGTGTCTTCAAGAGGCTCTTGAAGACAGAGAGGTGGCTCCTGCACTCATAGTATTTCAGTAGCCATTTCCACCATTGGGGTACAGTGAATGAGAATAGCATTAACTGTGATTGCCTTGGGTTTAGGGATGACAATTCCACACTACATTCAGTAAAGTAGTGATCGTGTAGGTCTATAAGTCTGTGTGCTTGTGTTTAAATAGATGAAACGTGGAAGAATGTAGTGATCATGAATGACTGAGTTTTTAATAGCTGGGTGTAGATTTGAACAGCCACTGTTAGCCAGTGGAGGTCAGTGAGTAGTGGTGTGACTTGAGACCTTTTTGGCCACGGAAAGACTATTCTGGATCATCTGTAGGACTTTCACTTTACATACTGGCAGACCTGCTAGTAGAGCATTGCAATAATCACAGATAAGCATGTCCTCTAAAAGATCAGGTTGCATTTTGGGAAAGGTATGGTTTAATAAAATAAAATTTTATATTTTAGTATTGTTTTACGACATAAAAACTGACTGAGCACAAGGTCACCCATTTAAAGCAGTTTAATATACAGTCATATAAAAAAGTTTGGGAACCCCTCTTAACCTGCATAATAATTTACTTCACAAAAAAGATAACAGTGGTAGGTCTTTCATTTCCTAGGAACATCTGAGTACTGGGGTGTTTTTCAAACAAAGATTTGAAAAAGAAGCCCTTTCTGCAATCACACCACAAACCGAGACGCTTTTTGTATGCAAATGCTCATTTAGACAAGTCAGATTCATTTTGGAACAAAGTGCTTTGGACTGATGAGACACAAATTTAGTTATTTGGTTGAGGATGATTTGAAGCAGGCTGTCCATGCTCGGCAGCCATCAAATTTAACTGTACTGGAGAGATTTTGTATGGAAGAATGGTAAAAAATACCTCCATCCAGAATCCACTCATCAAAGGCTATAGGAGGCGTCTAGAGGCGGTTATATTTGCAAAAGGAGGCTCAGCTAAGTATTGATGTAATATCTCTGTTGAGGTGCTCAAATTTATTCACCTGTCTAATTTTGTTATGATGCATATTGCATATTTTCTGTTAATCCAATAAACTTAATGTCACTGCTAAAATACTTCTTTTTCTTTCGGCTGCTCCTGTTTAGGGGTACCCGCAGTGGATCAACTTTCTTCATTTCTTCAGGTCCTCTGCATCTTCCTGCTTTAAACCGAACACCTTCATGTCCTCTCTCACCACATCCATAAACCCTTCTTTGGTCTTCCTCTTCTCCTCTTTCCTGGCAACTCCATCTTCAACATCGTCCTTCCAATATAATCCTCATCTCTTCTCTGGACATGTCCAAAACAATGCAACCTTGCGTCTCTAACTTTGTCTCCAAGACGTCTAACCTGAGTTGTCCCTCTAATAATATACTCATTTTTAATCCTATCCTTGTCACACCCACCGAAAATCTCAGCATTTTTAAATCTGACACCTCCAGCTCTGGAGAAGTTAATTGGAGCGTTTCGTTAATTTATTTAAATAAACAATTAAAAAACTTAAATTTGTAAATTAAGTACACGTATATGTTTAGATATTTTGCTTATAACATTTGCAGTTGAGCTCTGTTCTTGCTTTGGTTAGCGTCCGTGAGAGTTTCTTTGTAAACATGGGAGAACCTTAAAAAGGATGGCAATATGTTACTCCACTCATTAAGCCTTTATGGTGGTAGAATGACCAGATAGAACCCATTCCTCTCAGAAAGGCATGACTTCATGCAAAATACAAAAAAAGGGCACTGATGGCCTTGAACCACAACAAAATTGGACCTCTGCATTTAACCCATGCACACAAACACCATGCAGCCGGGGGCAGCTATGAAAGTGCGCAGGGAGCAATGACAGGGACGATACCTTGCTCAAGGGCACCTCAGGGTACTGGTAAGGGGTTTGAACCCACAATCTTCAGATCCTGTGGCACCGCCATGCTTCACAGAGGTGGTTAAATGCAGAGAAAGCATATGTGTTTATAATGAAAAATAGGTACTTTCACAGATTTTTCTATAACAGGGATCCTTCATTCATTCATAAAATTACATTACATTTTAGCACATTAAAAAAAGACTTGGGATGCAATAGAATGCAAATTAAATGGCAGTAGTCCTTTCCAGTCATTAACAGCATTAAAATGTCTTCAGTGTAGGATCCATACAGGCTTCCTTGCTATCAAGGCCTCCTTTGACATTAGTTCCTTAAAGATCCACAGATTCACCTGCAGGGAAGACCAAAATAAAAAGTACAATTTTAATAATTTAGACTTTTATATTCTATAACCTTGGCTAAAATAACTGACCTATGGGAACTCTTTTAGTTGTGCCTTATCCTCCTCTGTTAAGATAGCAAGCAATATGCTTACCCTTTTCTTCTTTTTATTGCTTTTTATTATGTGTAACTGCATTCTACAATAACATATTTAGAGATAACACACAAGCAAAATCACCCTCATGTTGAATCCTTGGATTTCAGCATCCTCTCATTTTACATTTCTATTAATCCCAAATGTAAAAAAAATGGACATTAGTATGTATTTTATCATCCACTTACACAGATAAATCAAATGTTTTACATTTTAAAAGAGAAAACAAGAAGAATGTTTGAATGAAAAGGGGGAAAATATTAATTCACTTCAGTTACATCAATTTGAAAATATATGAGATAAATTAAGACCATTTGCTCAAGAACACATAATTTTTTAATAGAAACCTTGCAGTTATATTTTCCCTGTGATTAACGTCCTTAACCTTCTCCGTTCATTATGTTAGTTTAGGGGGATATGCCCTCAGTCACAATTAATTATATTCTTAGTGATCATAGTAATGTCTATTAAAAAATCCATAGTTCTAAGGGAAAATCTCTTTCTGAACAATTTTTTTAAATTTAATTTGGTATATTTTCACAATAGTGAAATCATTGTGGATCATTCCAAAATATATGTATATGGTCTACTACCCTCTCTTATACAGATCTGAGGTACCACCAAATTTTGATATGACAAGGTGAAGCCTGAACAAATCTCATCCTAGTTTTCCATTTCAGTTCCTAATTATTATTTTATGTTCAATAAACCTGCATAATTCCCCATCAGAGCAGAGTGTCGCAACAGTGACAGTCTGTATCTATAAGTAATGTCTCATCTGTGTGTCTAAAAAACCTCATGAACTGGGAAGTTTTGTTTATACTGGAGCTGTTCAAAGAACATCATGTCTCCTCCTTCATATAACTGACCAAACATAAAAACCTTTAATCCCATTTTTAAAATCCTATATATAATCTAGAAGGAAAAATAAATATTGATATAAAGAGGTTTCATTTTTTTCCTCATTTCTGAACATTTTGAACATATTTTGAGTTTTTTATACATTCATAATGAACTTGACTTATTCTCCAGTTATTCACATTCACACATGGAATTCTTTCCAAGGTTATATGGCATGACCTGAGAGGCTATTTTTTGTATTTTCTTTAAACAAAATATGCTGTGTTGTTTTACTCCATCAGACGCCCCGCAGGTTTGTAGATCTCCTGGCACCACAACAAGATGCCAGAACACAGATGAGTAGGTTTAATCATTTTTATTTCTCCCTTTAGGTTTTAGCCAAACTTGGCTAAAATAACTCCCCCTTTCCCAGCAAGTAAAATGAGTTGTTTCAAGCACACAGTCGAAACTCACAGAAATGAATAACACAGCAAAAAACACACATATACACACACAGCCAAGGTAAGTAACTTAACAGCTTGTGTGCAACTGGTATATGCTTCACTAAGCTCAATAGAGGGAGAACAGTTAATCTCCCCAAACAAACAGCTTCCTTTTGGAGGCCCACACTTCAGCAGTCACACAAAAGTCTGGATACCATCACTATAAAAACAAATGTCCAAACATACACAAAAAGAGGGACAAAATAAACACAACCTTTTCCTATCCTGTGCAGGACAAGACACTCCCCCATACTGGATGCATTCTCATCCCAGGAACCATTTCTTTATACTGTGCATGCCTTACGCTGAGGTTGGGCCGATTCAATGAGCCACTCCTCTACCCCATCTTCATTGATCATGACCCAAGGCCTCATGATAGCCCATTAACAGCTGCTGCTGTTTGGCCCCGGGACCACCACCATCACAATCTTCTTCACTCTCAGAGGCTGCTTGGTACAGATGTACACTTTTAGATTTTGGTCTCAGTCCAAAATCCAGTAGCATCTGGTTGCTGCTTGACTTCTGTAGATGGTCTCATTCCAGCTGCCCTCTACCTTTGCTTCTGGCCAAAGATAACAAAAAATTAAGAACAGGACAACCTGTGGGACCACCATCTCAAGATTAAAAAAAAAACAAAAAACACCATATCATATAATTTATGTACATCAGTATGTTGAGGGATAAACTTTTTCATATTTTTATTGATAAATGTGTATTATTGGTTATAATAATTAGTCTTCTTTTGGCTGCTCCTGTTTAGGGGTCGCCACAGTGAATCATCATTCAAACTGACCACCTGCATGTCCTCTCTCACAACATTCATAAACCTCCTCTTTGGTCTTCCTCTTTTCCTCTTGCTAGACAATTCCATCCTCAATATCCTTCTCCCAATATAATCCTTGTCTCTCCAATGGCCAAACCAAAGCAATCTTGCTTCTCTTACTTTATATCCAAAACATCTAACCTAAGCTGCCCCTCTGATAATACTAATTTCTAATCCTGTCCATACTTGTCAAACCCAATGAAAATCTAAGCATCTTTAACTAATCTCCATGACTCCTGTCTTTTCATCAGTGCCACCATCTCCAACCTGTATAGCAAAGCTGGTCTCACTACTGTCCTGAAAACCTTCCCTTTCACTCTCGCACCTGTCTGTCACAGATCACTTCTGCCAATCTTTTCCATCCATTCCAACCTGCCTGCACTCTCTTCTTTACCTCTCGTTCACACTCCGTTACTCTGAACTGTTGATCCCAAATGTTTTAATTCCTCCACCTCTGTCACCTCTAGTCCCTGACCACTCCACTCCTTTTGTTCACATTCATGTTTTCTGTCTTTGTCCCACTCAGTTTCATTTCTCTCCTCTCTAGAGCATATCTCCACCTTCTCCTGAAGCTGCTCCTTACATTTGATAGAGATCACAATATCATCAGTAAACATCATAGTTCATTGGATCTCCTGTCTAACCTCTTCTGTCAATCTATCCATTACATTGATATAATTCAACTTCTGCTTTAAATGCATCTATGACTTCTCAGTTCACCACAGACCTCACCACTATCACACTGTCCTCATACATATCCTGTACTACTCTCATATACTTCTATGCCACTCCTGACTTTATCCAGAGTGACTTTCAATTCCTGATTAAAGGGACTGATTAACTGATTACCTGGAGCAACTCAGGGTAAAGTTCTTGCTCAGGAACCCAACGGTAGTAGTGCTGGAGGTAGAATTCAAACCTGCGACTTCTTGGTCCTTAGGCAAGTATCCTACCACTAGACCACCCATACTGCTCACAAAATATGGTGTCTTTACTTTCTTACAATAGTCACCTTTGGAGTGGCCATAATTAAATGCAGCATTTTTACTGGATTTTACAGGAAGCTCATTTGTCCCAGGTTATTCACTGCTCTAATTCTTGTATTTTAATTTTGAGTATACAAGTTCAAAATAAAATCAAAATAATCACTATTATTTCACATGGGATGCAATAGAATGCACATTAAATGTAGCTGTAATTCAGGTTACAATCATTCAATGGCAGTAATCCTTTCCAGTCATTCACAGCATTAAAAATGTCTTCAGTGTAGGATCCATACAGGCTTCCTTGCTATCAAGGCCTCCTTTGGCATTGGTTCCTTTAAGCGCATTTAAACTCATACTTCCTTAAAGATCCACAGATCCACCTGCAGGGAAGACCAAAATAAAAAGTACAATTTTAATAATTTAGACTTTTATATTCTATAACCTTGGCTAAAATAACTGACCTATGGGAACTCTTTTACATTTACCAGATGCTCTTATCCAGAGCGACTTCCATGTCCTAATTACAAGGACAGTCCCCCTGGAGCAACTCAGGGTTAAGGGTCTTGCTCAAGAATCCAGTGATGGTAGTGCCAGAGGTGGGATTCAAAACTGGGACTTCTTGAGCCATAGGTTCATAGGCAAGTATCCTACCACTAGACCACCTCTTTTAGTTGTGCCTTATCCTCCTCTGTTAAGATAGCAACAGTACAAGTTCAAAATAATCACTTTTATTTCACATATTGTGCCTGCTATCATGATAAATCTCACCAAATAATTCTGAATAATTTTTTTCTGAGGAAAATGATTCCTGTTAAGTAAGTTAAGTAAGTGCTACTCCCATTTTCCTACCAAATGAAGCACAAAATACTTGGCTTACCTGTGCTCTTTTTAGTTAAGTTTCTTGTAGTAAAGCAACTGAACAAGGCAGTTTCTGTAATTGACAGTATATTTTTATATTGAATGTATAGAATGTATAGAAATGTATAGTCCAACACCATGTACCTGTGGGTTATTGAAGGTGTTAAATGTAATCCCACATTTGTAAGAATATTAGAAATCTGCATTATATCAACATAATCAACATAACGGAAGTTACAAAAACTCCACACATGCATTGGTTTAAGCAGTTTATATAAAGACAGTGACAGTGACTAGAATCTCTTCAGGGGTGTAGTAGTAGATGTTACTACAAATAAAGCAAAGTTGTTGTAATTATTTGCCTATACTACATTAAAGCAAAGAAATGCACCCCCCCAAACAACCACAAAAAAAGCAAAACTAACAGAATTGCCTTAAAACCTTTATTATTTTTCCTTCTTTTTCTATTTGTTTAAACTGAACAAATTTAAATTCTTATTACAACTAACACAAAACTAGCAAACATAAGCCTGGTTTATAACCAGTGCTATTTTAGTAATTTCTAACCAGTATTAGATTGTTTGCTTTGCATTATTCAACCTGCAAGTCTGTATTTGGCATTGCTGACAAGCCTGCTCTGTAAAAAAACTCTGAAGATAATGGATTTTGGAGTGCTAGAGTCCTTCAGTTTTATAGTTTGTCAGCAATGTGCTCTTTCCTCATACAACTCCAAATCTTCCAGTTATTTAAGTGAAGTGCACATCAATCAGTTATGAAACAAATATTTGTTATTTCGTTTTTGCCCCCTCTTTCACCCCATAAACATACAAATTGTTTTGCCTTGCTCTGTACTCTGTATTGGTCTCTACACTAGGCCATTAGTCTGTGAAGTAAATATCAAAAGGTTTTCTCTTTGCTGTATGCCTTATTCTGCATACCTCTCAGTCTCTGCTCAACACTTGTTGTTTATGTTTTGTGTTGCAGTCCATCAAAACACTGAGGGTTAATTCTACCCTGGACAAGAAAGCCTTGGTGCAGGATGAGGCAGCTAGAGTTTCTAGAAATCGGAAATCTCATCACGTCCGTCTTTATCAGGTCATCTTTATTTATGTAGTAAATAAAAAAGATAAAAATGGACCACTACCTAATGAAACTATTGAAAAGACAGAAAAGACACTCATACTGCTGAACAGTCATGACATTATACATTCAATCCAATCCAGTCCTTCCTGCACCCCGCCACCATGACAGAAATGAGCCGACAAAATCGGGACGTCGCGAGCCTTGAAAAGTGGTGTGAGGAGCATGAGTGGGCACTTGGAGCCATGATTGAGGACCTCAGAGCAGCACTGCCATTGTGGCAGCTGGGGTGTCGCGAGCGGAGCGTAGGAGTACAGAGCGTAACCGCCACTGAGCTCTCACGACGCCTGGACCTGCTGGTTCGCTCAATCCAGCTCGCTCCCTTTCTGGAGGCCAAAGAACGGCTGGAGGAGTACGGCCGGACTGAGAAGGCTGTGCTTGCCGTTATGGAGGTAATGTTAATGGGGCGGTCCCTCAAGGAAGAGGCTTCGTTCGCCCCCTTTCCTTACCGTCTCATGCTCCCCACCAAGCACAACGCTGAATATCGGTGGAACCCGCCTTCTGTGCCAATCACAGTGGTCTGCCAGCGGAGACAGCGCTGTGCACCTATCGCGGCGAAAAAATGGCGGATACCCCGCCCTACGTGAAACACTGCGAGGAAATGGCGGATAACCTGCCCTATGGGAAACAAAGTAAGAAAATGGCAAAGAAAGCCGCCCGTAACATGAAAACCAGGAGGCAAGCACCCTGCGCGGTGCCCAAACACAGCTACACTAACCCGTCTGCCAGGCAGAGGCCAACAGAGGAGCCATTCCAGGTTAGAGAAATAACTTCGAGAATTCAGGAATTGGAACAGGAGCTACAGAAATCTGAGAAGGTGTGGCTGTCTATTCTGGGTGCCGAAAGACAGACCAAAAATGTTTTTGTCGAGCAGCTCCAGGAAATGGAGGCTGAGCTCCTCACCAAGGATCAGGAAATTTGTACACGGAACCAGGATCTGGACGCCTTGAATGCAAAGTGTAAGAAATTGGAAGACGATAACACCTCTCTTCAGGCCATGAATCACCAGCTACAGGTGAGCAACCAGTTTAAGGTACATTCCCTTCAGGAGGAACCAGTTAAAGTAAAAGGGGAACTTCAGGAAAAGCAGGCTGGGTAACTAGAGCGTGAGAAAGTCTGTAAGGGCCTCAGTGAACAGATAGTTTGGTTAACCGAAAGCTTGAACAGTACCCAGGAGAACTTAAGGGCTGAGTCAGAAAGACTCAGAAAGACAGGCCAATATGAAGTACAGTGCACTTCTCACAGACATTCACCAACGAGATGAACAGATCAGCGGCATGAACAGTCAGATCAAACAACAGAAGGAGTTGCTGATAAGGCTCAACCAACAGTTGGCAGAGAGCGAGGCCTCTGCTCTGCAGACAACCACCTCAGCCACCCACGAACGACTGAAACACGAAAAAAAGCTCACCAATCTGCTTTCTCAATTTGAGAGGACCAAAGGACTCTTGTCTCTTTGCCAGAGGGACATTGCAACCATGGAAAGGGAGAGAGAGGTTCTAGCTTAAGACAATGGTGAGCTTCGTGTAGAGGTCAGTGAACTCATGCAGGACCTAAAGCAGGTGCAAGGCAACAGTGGCGCTCTGCAGGCAGAACTGGAGAAAGCCATGAGGGAGACCAGTAAACTCCCTGAGCTACAAGATCACATTAGAGGTATGGGAGAAGTATTGGAGACCTGGTGCCCATTGATGAAGATCCTGAAAACACTACTGGTTCAGCAGGCCCCAGTACAGGCTAAACCCCAAGTGGAGAGCTCCAAGGTGGAGCAGTGGAGGAACAGTCTGATGGATAAGGAGGGCAAACAGAAAAAAGTCAACACTGACCTTGAACCTTTCAATCCCACCGACACCTCGCTTTATCTCCACAGTGACGGTCATCCAGAGTCTCCTATGGTTTTGTCATCTAACAGCAGATTCGGCTTCATCAGGATAGCAGGTAGTGATGTACGATTTGGAACATTACAGGGCAACATTCGAAAAACACAAGATTACAGCGAACACACCCAGAGAGTATAGTCAAGGAGGGCAGGTAATGCACTGTTTTATATGTTTGATTATGGACAAAAAACTAAGAATTCGCTGTGTTTATGAGAACCTGGACTCCGTGAGATGCACCCTGCAGGTACATAGAGCAGAGTGTCACAGGGCCAAGAAGGACTCTTCTATGAACCATAAGGATTCTTCTATGTTTAGCTCTCTTTCAGGCTCTTTCAAGCCAAGGCTTTCCAGTGAGTCAGACCATTCCTCATGGGACCCCCGTGGCGAGTCAGGGAGAACAAGGAAGTTCCATGCAACCAATTGGTTGGCAGAGGTACCCATAACGATTAGGTCTCTTCTGAAATCACTCACATTGGTTACTGATTCGAAACACGGACAGAGAAAGCCTTTGGTGGAGATCCTGTCCACAGATATTTAAGGTGAGAATATAAACATGTATCATAACAGAGAGGACAAAGAAATTAAGTTTCAGGATTATTTCCCCTCCACATTCCCAGTATCAAGGAAGGAGGCTAGAACTATTCAGAACCCCCTGACCTCTGCTGAAACCTATTGGCCAACTAGACGAAAACTTCTCAGTGAACCTGTTCAGAACATGCCTCTCAGAGATGGAAGCACACAGTTACCCAGGCCTCCCAAAAACCAGCAGTGCCAGAGGAGAGCAAAAGCGTTTACAGCAGCAGTGGAGGGATACCTTTCCTTTATTGCAGCCAGTGCACCCAAAAGAGTCTTCACACCGGCTGTTCTTCCCCCAAACCTAAATGCTAAACGCCCATGTGAATGTCATCCCAGTTGGCACAACACTACAACGAAGCTCCAATCTGCACCTGATTGTTCCAGAGTGGAGTTGCGCTTTGCCTGTTGCTTCCCGATACTGTGCCTATAACGCATTCACGTTATCAGTCTCCTTAGAACTTGCGGCCTGTACAACATTTGTACGAAAGAGACGAAAAATTCCACACCTCGGTTTATGAAACGATAGTCATGGAGAGCGGACAGAGACCGGAGGCGGAGCACACACTGGGTAAAGAACTCTTCCACTTCTAACCACAGAGAATCTCCTGTATTTAGCTCTTTTTCAGATGATGACCGGACCAGGCTCTCCAGCCAATCAGACGAGTCCTCCAGAGGCCCCATTACGGAGTCAGAGAGATGGGTGACAGAGGAAACATGGGACAGCAGAAAGGCACCGAAAGGATGTACGGTTAAACACGAATACCAAAGGGACTTGTTTACAAGGATATGGACTGAAACTCTGGGGTACCCCTCCCCACCACCAACAGCCCGAGACACGACTGTGGCTGGTCCAGGTCCCACTCCCTGTATATTTGTTTGTTAACTCGAATATGGACCTGACCAGGTACCCCATTAAAGGGGCTATGTTTGTTTTCTTTGTTTCCGGCTCGTCTCCCCCCCAGGTTCCGGCACTGGAGAAGCACCCCTGGTGTTGCGCCCTTGAGAGGGGGGGTGATGTCAAGACTGTGGGTGTTCTGCTTTTGTTTTATTCACAGTAGAGGGCGCTCTGTTCTGACGGAGCACACCTGAGCTCATATGACTGGTGTGCTACATTGAGGCTGACTACTTAAGCCTCAATGAGTCAGAATAGAGCGCGGCTCATTCGCTCAAACTTTTGTTGTCGTTACGGGTGGTTTTGGTTCTGGTTTTGGTATTGGTCCAGTTTTGTGTCTGGATTCATGTTACTGTTAATTAAAAGTATGTCAAGAATCTCTGGCTCAGCACTGACATCCTTCCCGCACCCCGCCACCGTGACAGACAAACACTGAACTCAATGTGTTTCTTACAAACTGTCACCCAACGTGGAATCCAGAATGACTGAAGCTCTGACTCATTGGAGTCTTTATAACCTGGAGCCAATGAGGCACACCTGACGTCCTAACAAGGCACCAGGTGACCCCAGTCAGGGCAGAGCTCCGCAAACTGGGACAAGTACTGAGGGGTTAGCAAGGTGAGGGTAAAATTTGCCCTCAAACATGCCCTTTTTTAAAATGGTTGTGAACACAGCAGATTTTAAATAAATATTCTAACAGAGTAAAAAAAAAAAAAAAAATTGGGCATTGTCCCTGTTCTACTCAACAAGTAAATACAGGGTGTCCTTGAGTAAGACTTTCCTAACGGATCTGTGTCAGAACTCAAGGACCCCCTGTATAAATATGTTTGTTTTTGCGCTACCAGCAACATATTTTTGTTTATATCTTTGTCTTCACCCACTTCATCTCTTTTAGATCTAACAAAGGAGTGGCTGGTACCATTGCCACTATCTGGTTGGACATAGTAAAATGTATCAGCATGTGGAATTGAAGCCTTTTGTGTGCTCCTGAGTGATAATGTCAGTTTTGATCCATCAATTCTACAGTAACAAAGTATTTTCACTTTGTGACTTCCGATCTCTGCTTATTATATTGGGGTTTTTTTTGCTTATCAAATTAATGGGAACAACATCTTGGAGCAATCACTTTAAAAAAAAAACAAAATGTTCCAATATAATCTTGGATTAGTCATTGCTGGGTGGACTAGTGAATAGTCCCAATTTATTTTAAAAGAAAAACAAATAAATTAAAAATTCTTCTGTTTGAGTGATCTTGTATGTTGTTCCCAGATGAGTTCTCAGTATTTGTGACAAAGACAATAAATTTTTTGTTGATTTCTGTAGTTTCTATTATACATTGTACACGGCTCCTGTTTGTTAGAATTGCACTAAAATGAAATTTAGATGAACATATGCTCAAACAGTTTACAAAAGACCATGCTTTTCAGACATTTTTCACAATGCTGTTTGTGTGCATCCTTGTTACTGAAGATCTAATCTCTTAAAAATAATTTATGGTCTCTTTTTGTAAACAAAAAAAGCATCCCTTTCAAATGATGGAACCATCACCATCATCAAATTTGCATGTGGGTATAAATGTTAAGCCATACATCCACTAAAAGGCAGCGTCAAATATCTCATCAAGTATTTTGGTAATACTTTTTGTTTTGCCAAAAACACTGCATAACTGTAGAATGTATGCAAACAGAGTTTTATGTAACAGCATTTGCTAATTTTTTAAAACTTAACTATTTTAACCTAGATAAAAAAACTAGATATATATTTTTTTGTTTTTCAGCAGCAAATATATATAATATATAATAACAGGTAGCCAGTTAATTACAGGCACACAGACAAATACCTATAGTACAATTTAACATTTCCAAACCAGTGACATGTCCTCATACTATAGGTGGAAGCTGGAACAACTACACACAGGAAGGACCCATGGCTCCCCTAAATGGGTTAAATGCAGAGGGCAAAGTGGGTGTATGCCAGCATAGGAATATTACTTTACTTTGTATATGACCCTGACTTTAGGACGAGAATGAGTGCATGTTTTGTTCCTGGTGAAAAAGCACACTGAATACACTCATCAAATCCTTTCCCAGAACATCATTTAATCTAAATAAATAGAATTCAATGTCTTGGAAATCTAATGAAACAGAAATGTATACAAGCTGCACTGTGTTTGCTGAAGACGTTTGAGTATGAAAATGCTGCACATTTTCCTATGAAGAGATCTTCTCAGCCAAAGCAGAACATGAAATCCATTCAGCAAATTCTCCTAGAAGCACAGAATGCTTTACAAAGCAGATTCTCCTCCACCCTCCCACAGATGGCACCAAGTTCATCCATTTTGGCCACTGGCTTTGATAGCTAGATTATCCTTGTTAGAATAACATGCCATCCAGACAGTGTCATCTCTGGATCTTCTGATTCACTAGGTGAAAGCTGCTGATTTCTTCAGTGCATCTTAGAAATAAGGGTTAACCTGGATAATCCCTGTGTCCACCCATTTAATATCCTTTGTTTTTTCTGATGACCTTCTGCGTTGCTTAACTTCAGTCAGCAAAAGGGGTGGGAATAGGGGTTGTGATCTACAAAGTTGAAGTTACATTTTGTGTTTATTCTTCAATGGGACAGTGTACAGACACCAGAACATCACAGCTGAAAAATTTAAAGTGGAACAGAAAATCTTTACTTAACATCAATAAAAGCCAGACATAACAGACATATTATTAACAGGGAAGGTTGTGAAAGGAAGAGCTTATACATTTATTGACAAGAAGGCACTTTATTGAACTATTGATAGTAAAATCAGCGACAATCTAAGATCGTCTGTTGACAAGCTGACAAGCTGTTGTCAAACAGTCTAGATGAAATATAATCTTTATTACATGCAGGGCTTCATACTGGATCTACCAATATTGATGCTCTCAACTGAACAGTAGTTTGAAAGTCAATTTTTGATTTACAGAGTGAAAACATCTTACTCATTATGGGCTTTTTATAAAGAATTTTAAGAAGAAGTCCAGGCAGTAGCAAAGTGAAATATTAAATAAAAAGAAACATGAAAGAATGTCAGTTAATCATTTTTTCATAACAGTAAAGCATGTTTTACCTTATTTTAAGGAGAGGTGTACAAACATATCCTGTTTGTGGTGGAAATTCTCTGGGACCACATTTAATACTCAAGAACACTCTAGAACAGGTCAGGAGCGTGAGATTTTAACCGGTATTTCTTTACACACTCAGGAAAAGCAGGCTGTAGTGTGTATAAGATGAAGAGAGCCCCAAACTTACAGAGTTACAAGCTTTTATACATATTCCTTGCGTGGCCTTTGCTGAGTGCAGTTCTCTTTTTTTGGCCTGCACTCTTTCACCTTATTAGGGGTTGTTCTTCTTCTGCCCTTTTTAGCTCCTGGGCCATCTGTTCACATCTCTCAGTCTATATGTCCTTGTCTTTATTTACCTCATGGTATGTGCAACAGTCAGATATTTCACAGGGAGGGATACAACTTGCACTCTCACAAAACTGTACGTGAGAAGTTGTAAGCACTTTATGTTCATGCACAGTAAATTTCAACCATAGTTAGCAACAGCATCAGTCACAACCTGAACAACATGAATTAATATGGATATTTCTCTTTTTTGGTCCTTTTTGATGTTCTTCCACTGTCCATAAAGCCTTCCAATATTCAAGAGTGCAGCCCCCTTCAACAGCAGGCAAAATCTTAGTTCACCCCAGTCAAAAATTTAAACTGTGCCTGGGACAAAGCACATTACCAGGAGTGGATAAAAGGCAGAAACAGAGCTCCTGGTCCACAGCTGTCGGTGGCAAGACTTTAGACTTTTCCATTGCACGTGAGCTCCAAGGGTCACTAACGCAGGTAAACTGTGCCAAATACACAGAAGGAAAATCTAGGCGTTATCTCATGTTAAGAACTTTAATATTTTGACAGATAAAGTCAGAAAGTGTGCTGCTGTTTGAAAGTATACTACACAAGGGAATTAACTCATGCCTTTCCTGTTCCACTAAGGAGTGCCAGAGTGTAAGCTTAGATCTGAAGCCACGCTGCTGTTTGCTGCTGGCCCCTATTATGCTCCCTACTGAGCTGCTGTTAGATGAGGAATTTGATGGCTTAGATTCAGAGCTCTCTGATTCTGGAACCTTTCTTTTCAAAAACCACTCCATGCTAGCTTTGCACAGTCCTCCCATAATGCACCACAGGGTCACTGGATGGGAAACTGCTGTAATAATACACTGTGTGCACAATCATTAGTCAAGTGAGTATTTTGAGGATTCATTTTAATATGGAACAAAGACAGTCCAAAGACTATCAGTAAGTCCAAAATATTATTAACCCCAAATAATAACATTTCCCATCTCTCTTGTTTATTTACATCTGTTAAAGTGAGAATGATAAGCAGACAACTCAAAATTTACAAATAAACATTTCTGACGTAAAAAAAAAGAATCACTGTCAGTTTCCTGATCTACTGATAATCAACTTTTTGTGCAGCAGCAACCACAGCTCATCCATCTGGTCCATCAAGAGTCACTCTCATCTCATCAGTCCATAGTTCTGTGATCATGCCCAAATATCTTTCAAAAGCTGCATCCATCTCAGAAAGACTTTTTGAACATTTTATTTATTTATGTATTTATTTATTTTTGACTGTTCAGAGTCAGTTCTATCTCATTTTTGGCCCATTTTACCTGAGGAAAAGAAACTGCCTAAGAATTATGCATTGATATTGAGTGTTGACACACCGGCCTTGAATGGAAGTGATGGCCAGGTGATGTGATGTGTAGTTGTGTAATAAGGGAGTTATTACACAACTACACATCACATCACCTGGCCATCACTTCCATTCTCACATAGTCTGAGTACTGCCACCAGAACTGTCTTTCATCTCTCCTCCCAGTACTGCCATCCACTCCTTCACCCAGATTCCAGCTTTGGAGACACTGCCATGAGAGTACTTTGATTTGCAGGAGGTGGGCATTAAGAAGGCCGGTCATTCGACTGTAAGATCAACCTGCTACCTGGGTCGATGGCACCATGGGGACGCCTGTACTCCCTCAATTATCCTGAGCAGAGAGCTATGGATGAGTACCTCCAGGAGGCCCTTAGAAATGGTTTCAAGAAGGATGGATCCCTTTGCCCCTGTATTGACTACTAAGGGGTTAACAACATCACCTTTGAGTTCACCGAAGCACCGATCCTGGTCCATCTGGATCCCTCGTGGGCTTTCGTTATTGAGGCAGAAGCAGTTTGGTGTTATGACAGAAATCGGGTGATGGGATACTCCAGCCCTGTGTCTTCTTCCCCAGACTGTTCTCTCTGGTGGAGCACAGTTACAATGCTGTGGACATAGAGCTACTTGCCATAAAGATGGCCTTTGAGGAGTGGAGACATTGGCTGGTAGCCAGCACCCTTTCATGGTGTGGACAGACCACAAAAACCTGCTCCTACTCCAGTCCAGTAAATGTCTCAATTCTAGACAGGCATGATGGGCACTCTTTTTTGCCCAATACAATTTTCTGCTTACTTATTGGCCTGGGAGTAAGAACGTAAAACCAAATGCCTTGTCTGGACAGTTTGCGGACCCCAGCTGACACGGGGCCCCAGCTGACATGGTGGCACAGCTCTTAGGATCCCGGTTCCATGGTAGGGATGTTTAGTTCCTGGTGGATTGGGAGGGCTATCAATCCGAGGACCATTCCTGGGTATCGTCTTCCACAATTCTGGACTGCTTCCTGATCCTGACTTCTGGACTGTCATTGCCTTGCCTGATGCCCCTAGACCACCGGGAGGCATTCATAGGAGGAGGGGCATGTTAGGGGCATTCTCTGGTCACTAGGTAGAGCTCTACACCACCAGGAGAGGAGATCGCCTGGGACTTCTGGGTTGGGGTTTGGACAGGGCTGCCACAATCTTTTGTGGACAGAGCACATTACCAAACTCTTTGCCCCTGGTTTGTGTCTCAAGGTTTTAGTGACGAACTGAGTGAACTTGTGTTGTTAAAGGTACTTTTCCTTCTCTGCTGCGCTGGTGTGTGCTCTCTATCACCTTTGTGTGTGCTCTTGTGTGCTTGATGTTTTTGTTAATTTGGTGTGCAACGTTGCTGCAGTTTGTGATTTGGTCTGCTCTTAGTGCATCTAGTGGCAATTAAATGCATCACTCTTGTGTTTGCAATATGTTCTGCTTTGGAGTATTTCATATGCAGTACACTTAGGGCATAACACTTACATATTGTTAATTAAGATCAAATCATTTATTGCTGTATATAGATGGTATGTTCATATTATTGACTGAATACCTTAGACTGGGTAATTTCCTTCTTCTTCTTCCTCTTCTTCTTCATCCATTAACCGCAAACCAAAAAATCTTACTTATCTGAATTTGTCTCCAAGCCATTTAACCTCAGCTGTCCCTCTAATAAACTCATACATAGTCCTGTGCTTCCTCATTACTCCCAGTGCAAACAGTTTTTAATATTAATAATTTATTTTGAAGTTGAAAAATTAAGTATTGTAGCAACACTACATTGAATGATGCCATCTGTAAGCTTCAGCTAAAAATAAACAGCACAATAATGGATAGCCTTACATTTACAGCATTTAGCAGACGCTCTTATCCAGAGCAACTTCCATGTCCTAATTACAGGGACAGTCCCCCAGGAGCAACTCAGGGTTAAGGGTCTTGCTCAGGGACCCAGTGATGGTAGTGCTAGAGGTGGGATTTGAACCTGGGACCTCTTGAGTCATAGATCCATAGGCAAGTATCTTACCACTAGACTACCGCCACCCCACCCTCTCCTTCATCTCTCTCTTCTCTTCTCCAGCAGCCCCTCCTGCTGTTCTCCACCTTTAGTAAATCTGAGATGACTAAGCTAAATGCAAAAATACATCAACTGAAGATTTTTCTTTTCCTTAAACTGCACTCAGTGCTTTTTCCACCAAGTTCGAGATTTGGTATTCCAGGATTTGTAACAGCTTGCAGACGACAAAGGTCATGTTCACTACAAGGCTATGCAAACTCCTGGTGGAGGCTTTAAAAAAAAAAAAAAAAAAAAAAAAACAAGTGGCAGCTGTGGCTTTGACAAGGTCATTTTATACTATGTTCTTTTATTCATTCTCCACATTAAATATACACATACAGCCTGGCACAGCCTGGAATTAATTCAAAATCAGATTATTCGGAAAAGTTTTACTGTACCATGTAACTGTGAAGCTGATCCATTTATGTAGTCTTTTTTATTTGCAGTTTTTTTTTTTTGGACAATTTTAGATACAAATCAACAGATTAATGAATAGTTTTGGAACAGATGGCCACCATTCTCACACAGCAATGTAAAAGACTCACAAGAGTGATGAGGGTGAGAGTCTCTGCATCACCCCAATTATCTGACAGTTCAAATTTGTTCTTCAATTTTTATTTCAGCATAACCCAGCATCAAAGGGTAGCCAAGTTTGCTTATGTAAGTGAAAAACGCAGCACCCATGACATTAAAGGAGAAAATCTGCGCTATTTCAAAGGCAACCTAAATCCCAAAATGTATTGAATCACACAGTGTTAGTGCTTTGCATATATGATTTCTCTAATTCCCTATACATCAGACACACACACACACACACACACACACTTACATTTACGGCATTTAGCAGACGCTCTTATCCAGAGCGACTTACATGTCCTAATTACAGGGACAGTCTGCCTGGAGCAACTCAGGGTTAAGGGATCCAGTGGTGGTAGTGTTAGAGGTGGGATTCGAACCGGGGACCTCTTGATCCAGAGGTCCCCAGTTCGTAGGCAAGTACCCTGCCACCCATATGTGTGTGTGTGTGTGTGTGTGTGTGTGTGTGTGTGTGTGTGTGTGTGTGTGTAATCATAAAAATATATATATATTCATATTACATATGTTAGCGTGCTGTTTAGACAGTGTCATGCTGTGGTGACAACCAAAATAAATGGAACTGGACACAGCATGCTATTTTCATGGGTCTCTTATTCCTTGACTGCACTCAGTGGAGCACAGCATTAACCAGTTGGTTTTGTGAATTTACAATGACCAATGGGCATCAATCCCTCCATTAGACCATTAGCTGAGACATCACAGGCCTCTTGCTCGAGTGGATCTTCCCTCTCTGTCACATTCTCCAACCTTTCATTGGGTCTTTCTCCTGTCTGATCATCAAGCGCACTGATATTTTTTAGGCTCCTGATTCAACTGTTACATACTTGATGTTTTCCAACACTGCTCATTACATGAGCTCTGGAAGGTGTTTGGGCCAACAGTGCTTCTTTTCAAGTGGAAGTATGCACAAGAGGATGTGCAATGTCCTTTTGATCCTCTCACATTGTTGGTTACTTTAGGATGGTGAGGTGTTGTGTGGGTCTTCCTCACACCATGCAACCTACACAGTCCAGCAGTAGCCACACTCTCAAAATTTCTGCCTTGATCAGAGTGTAACCACTCTTTAAGGAGAACTTTAGCTGTTGTGTCTACCTTCTGATCTTGTGTGACAAATGCCTGACTGAACTTAGTGATAAGATCTGTCATCACAAGTACATTTTCCCGAACATCTGAAGCACTTTCAAGTGTGGTATGATCCACTGCAATCACTTGAGTGTGGCAAGTAGTTAAGAATGGAGTTTGGAGTGCCTGAATTTTGGGCTGCAGCATTTTTTTCAACATACACCTCTGACATTTCATCCCCCAAGCTTCCACATCCTCATACATACCTCCCCAAAAACATCTTTGTTTCAATAAACCCAATATTTTTTCTATACCCTGATGCCCCATGCAGCCTGACTCTCAAACTGACTCTTCTTTGCCACAACTGTTATCTATGCACACTGTCCCTATCCAATTTAAGACCTCAAAACTAAAAGGGGATTCTACTTCTGACACCAAAATTGACAGCATTAAAGCTGTGGTGACAACCCAAACCTATAGTAAAAATGGTTACATCTAATGGCTACATCACCTGGTTACATATAAATATGTTTTAATAAACATTTTGATGGAATTTTTGAAACTTCAAAGACAATTATTTTTTTATTAGAGCAAGTAGATAGATAAGAGAAACTAAGAGAGATGACTTACATTTCCTTTTCACTTTGATCACAGCTGAAAGCATTACACAAAAATGCAAATGAACAAAAAATAATGGGCAAAGACACATGCCATAGGTTAGTTTGGCTGCTTTCATGCCATGGTAATTTATGCCATTAATGAACAGAGTCTAGCAGATAAGCCTTGCTCGCTGCACCCAACTGAAGTGTTGCTTAATAAACCAGATAAAATCACACTGTGTTACATGGGATTAAAAATGTGGCCTGGCTATTCAAGAAAACACATTAGTGCTTTGGAGAGACGTTTAAGGGTACAGCTGCATTTCTTCTCAATTTCTTTCCTGTTGGGCTGCTTTTTACATTAAGCAGCACCAGACATGATAGTCTTAGGTCAGGCCGCACTTGTCCAGAGTATTAGCGAGAGAAGAGACAAAATCTTATGCATCAGAATGGTTCTTTGATTCAGTTGTGCTGTCACTCTAAGCATTGCTACAGAGAACCAGGCTAAAAACCACTCTGGCAGCACAGTCCCAACTTAAGAAGAAATGTTTCCAGGGAGGTACAGTAATAATACATGTGAAAGCTTGAGGGAGCAGATACACTGACAGCTGGCTTTGACTTAATTTAGAGTTTGGCAGGCTAGACCCTGTAGAATGCATGCTGGATGGATGCATGGATTGTACCAATGGCTAGCCTAAAAAAAGAAATGATTGTAAGCCTGTTAGTTTTATTAAGGAGCAATAAAATGCTAGTTGAAGAGTTTATATTTTTAAACCAGTAAATGGTCAGGACTGCATTAAATTAGCGGTTATTTATTGTGAACATTTTTTTTTTTATCATTGTCAAACACAATTTTTGAATTGCAAGCCTATAATTTATTCTACATAACCAAATATAAGACAGAAGCCTTAATCTTAAAATCTAACTTTGAAGACAATTCATTTGCACCACAAAAGCATACCTTAAGCTTGATCTTTCCCTAGGCTACTTAATAAAAAACATTCTAATTTGCACACTCACAACAAACACAACACAAACTATAGTTTATTGTAACAAACGGGGTGTGGGAAGGGCGTCTGCGCGGCGCCAGGGATCAGAAACATAACTTTATTTGACATAGTCACCAAAACAAGACACAAGGACCAACAGAACCCCCATTAACATAAAGCTTAGCTTTCGTGAATGAACCGCGCTCTGTTCTGACTCATCTGGGCTTAAATAGCAGCTCCAATGAAGCACACCTGTGCCATCATGAGCTCAGGTGTGCTCAGTCAGAACAGAGCGCCATCTGTCGTACCAAACTGGAAACCCAGCCGTGACATTTGTAAACTGTGTATTTAAGTCCAGTATTTAAAAGTAAGTTATGCACATTTTATTTTATTGCACAGCTTTGCATGGATGTTTTAGGTGCTCCAGCTACTGCCAAATCCATTATCTGAGCTCAGCAAGTAGAAAGATGGGCTTACTGCAGATTAAAAAAATGGCTTATGGTAGACTGCCTGAATTTCTGGTCAGGAAGTACAGTTGTGTGGTACTTTTCAGACCCTCTCAGTGTCCACACACACTTCTGGGATTCTTTTATCTGAGTCAAAGTCGACATCTCTGTGCAAGTGCATCCTGTCCGGAAGGTCCCCCCTTAAGCTCTCTCCAACCTTGCTTTTATGCTTGTGTTTGTGCATGTGTGTGTGTCTACATAGCTCTGAGTCATTGACATTGGACAGTTGTTTGAAGGAGGATTGGCTGGAGTGGATAAAATGATGTTCTGTCATTCTTCCCTTCACTTTCTCTCTCTCACTCATGTCCTAACTGCTTACCCTGATTAGGCTCTCTGAATTTCCATTCAGTCTCAGCCATAGTTTCATCATTCATTCACTGTCAGTACCCTCATACATCAATTATGTGATGGGAATCAACAGAATGGTCAATAATGTGTGTGCACTGAAAACAGTGATATATTCAATTTCATTAATTCAGTCAAGTTCATAATGTAAACAGAATCAATAACTTTGTAGTTTTGGCAAGAACTGACAAAAAAATATACAGATTTTGTAACACTGCATCAGGCATAACATTTAACCCATCTGCACAATATTGTGTCCCATGCTTATGTCACAAAACCCCACTCTGATATTGCTTTTATATGAGACAATATTGAGAAATAATTCACTAAATATTGTTTGCATAAATATTTAACCCCTCTGCTGGAGAAACCCCAAATTTACTCAACTTTATATTACCCTAAACAGGGCACAAACTGCTTACAATACCTAAGACTGAAGTGATGCGTAAGGCCAAAGTGATGACAGGATTGCAATTATTTAACAAAGTACTAGTCTAAGGGGTTTGAATATGTCTGCAAGCTATTTAACAACAGTGCTAAATTCTTAAAACACCCAAGGGCAAATGATCTAACCAGGAGGTTTTCTCTGTGGTATCTTGATGTATCATGTGATATCTTCATGCCTCACAGCTCTCTCATTACTGAGATCTTTGTGTTAGGGCCAGTAAGTCATATTAGGAGTTGAGGATGCAAAAGCTGACAGAGTAGACAAAAAAGGATGATTTAGTGAAAGCCTCAGCAGCCAGTGTCACAAAAGCAGGAAAAAGATACAGCTGAATATTAGAAAATCACATCAAAAGATATAGTGAGTTGCAGTAGGTGTGCAGGAACATGGTCATGTGCACTGTCATTCAGCCATGGACAATTTAACAGACACAGACCAGACATGCATGACAATATAAAGAAAACACTGACTAGGAGGTCAAGATACTTGGATGGATAGTCCTATTTATTAAGAATTCAGGAGCACTGTGTAGCTCTTCCTGTTATGATGGACTATGTTGGGCTTCCTGTTGCCGCTGGCTGCAGCCCCAAGGATGGGCTGCTGCTGGGTACATGGATCCCTTATTTTGTTATGTATCAGGCCCAGTCATGTGCCCTCAAAGGGGGGGCCGTTTAGTTTGCTGGCCGGCTCAACCTGTTTCCGTTCAATCCTGTTTTTCCTGCAATCCCTCATGGCCAGCTCCTAGCATGGCATGGATATGCACCCCAGGAGTTCTGTTTTTGGTGGGGAGGCTTTTGTCAAGTTTTGTGGCGCTCTGCACTGATTGGTATGCCTCATTAGTCAAACGATAAATATATATATATATATATATATATATATATATATATATATATATATATCACATCTGAGGGACATTGTTCATGCGATGTGTCATTGTGGCCTTAGTTTCATGGTTTATGTGGGTACTGTCTTTGTTTATGTGGGTACTGTCTTTTTAATGCTTGTGTGTTTATGTTTAATAAATCCCCTTTTTTGAAATCCCAACTCTGCTTTTATGTCTTGTCCAATCCACCACAGTGTGACACACAGTATCATATTGTCTTGATTCAAAATATTGTACAAAATATTGTATTGTGCAGAGTGTGTTGAGCAGATGAAAGGAACAGTAGGATAAAGGAATACTTCTTCATACAGGGCTGATGAATAAAGAGAATCAAAGAGAGAAAGATGTATGTTGAGAGGAAATTGAACAAGGAAGCGCAGCAAAGAAGCAAGATGGAAATAAGGGCAGTGATGAAGAATAAACATCTCTGAGGAAGAATAGAGAGGCTTTTGGTCTAGGTAAGTGCGATGGGAAATTTTTCATTTGTCATTTAGTTGTATAATAATTCTTCACACTAATAGTTGCCTAAAAATTGCCTCACATTTCCTTTGTAAAACATTCAGATTTCAGGGTTATAAACAGTTTGCACTGAATGATAGCACTGTATTTGTTCCATATTAAAATTAATCCTCAACATACTTGCCTAATAATTGTGCACACAGTGTAATAGATAACAGATTACTTTATAAAATGGATTAGATCTATTGGTGCAGGGAATAGTGAGGTTGTCCAATGCTGTGGGTCAACTATGGCAGGATTAGGAAATACTGAGCTAGATAATAAAATTTGCCTAAGCATATTTATTTACTTTATACACTTAGTTTTAAATGTTTTCAGTCTCAGTGCAGTAGGAATAAATAGACTGTTGTTGTTCTCAGCTACATACCCATTTATGATGTTTCATGTCCAAATAATATGTATTTCCATTTTTCCTTTGTTTTTATGCATGGCATTTGAACACAGCATTCTTGGTCTTCACGACAAACTTTATAAGATGACAAATATTTGCAGTACATAGCCCATCTAAATCTGATATTTCAAGTAATGTTATGATTTACTGTTATATTACCACTTAACTGTTACCAAGGAAACAGTGGGATAGTGTTATAGTGTATCATATAAAACGAGCTGGAGTTCATTTGTAAAGGTTTGACTCATTTAGATTCTAGTCATGACTTGGGCTGTGGAAAGTGCTCTCTTTGCATGTTTTTATTTGCATATTCAAGAACTTCTACTTTGATAAGCTGGTGAGAAATGAATCTTGTTTTCAGTCATAATCATTGTTTCAAATTTCCAGTTTAATTAACTGAACAGTTAAAATTATTTACAACAGAATATAACCTAAAAGGAGATGTTAGTAAGTGGCTCTAGTCAAATGGCCAATTATTCCTGCCCTTTTAAATGTTCAAGGTACATTGAAGTTTTCTTTTCCATACTTCTTTTCTTTTCCAAACATATCTTTGTTTCTGAACCTTTAAAAATGTAACAAAAATGTCAGTCATTTGTGCTCTGTAAACATGCACAAATGATTTATTAAACATTCAATATAGATGTACTTACACTGAATCAAATATTTATACAGTTTCTAGCTCATAGGGAGTTCTAATCTGGATTTTAAGAAATATGGAAATGTAAAAGATTTTGATATACAGTGCATGATTTGCCATGCACCATGTTTGAAAAATGTTCTGCTTAAACACTAGACTCTGGTACAGACTTGTAGACTCTGTACCACCTCTCTAATCTGGCACTTTCTACTCTTCTTTTTATGATCATTTAAACAGAAGCTGAATTAATTTATCAGACAACTCATAATCCTCTTTTCATCTCTGCAGTCTATGTAAAAGGTATAGTAAATCCTTCGGAAAAAAAACTGCCAATGATTTTCTTCCAAATGAACCAAAGTACAGCTTGGTTTTTTATTTGACTAAGCATTGAATGTTCTGTCACTATTGCATAAAGTGAATATATTTTACTTAAACAACACAAAGAATCAGCTCAAGAACAATAATGAATAATGAAGGCCAAAGACCTCTTTTAAGAGCTTTTTATGTGAAAAAAATCAGATGGCTTTAAATGACATTGCTTATAATGTGTGAAGCCCAGTGAACTGATGGAAGGATGGAAGTAATAAATATGTTGAATGACTGTATTTTAATCAAACATACCAACATGGTCTTTTTCCAGGCCATATTCCTCTTATAATTGTATAGAATGCAATCACATTATATGTCCAAAGCAGGAGATGTACAAAATGGACACAATGTTTAGTCTTTGCAGGTTGTGGCCACATACTGCTCATCAGCAGTGCAAATTTAGAAAATAAATGTCACATGCTTTGGCACTGTGACATAAAGCACTGTTTATAGATGGGGCATAATCTCTGTTGGAGCTATGACTGTCTGTTAGGATGCTGTCAGGAACGTGACAGTGTAAAAGTCATTCTTGTAGGACTTTTAGGGGTAGGAGCATTCCCGTTAACAATGACAAACTGACACCAATTGCTAATGGGAGGATGACATTTTCCATCTGCCTCTCTGGCACAGCACATCACAAAGACCGCTTTCATTTCAGATGCCGTTTACTATCCCTCCTTATTCTCTGAGCTGCCTTTGAAATGTGCTAATCTAAACTGGCAAATTAGAAACGTTTATCCAAGACTTCTCTGCTTACATTCAGAGCTTAAAATCCCTCAGGCAGGATCTGCTGTGTAACCCACAAAAGAATATAAGCATGTTAAAGTATTTTTTTTAAAGTTGATCTAGTTATTATAGTTATTTTGTGCTAGAAACATTTTTCAGTGATGTTTTTCTCTGCTTCCCAATTATTTTCTTTTGTTTTCATTGTAAATTTTGTATGCAACTATTTCCTGTATCTGCACTCCCTCAGTACATTGTTTTAGGAAGCCACAACTCTCCTTTTGCCTGCACATTGTGTTGACAAAAGTCTGAGTGAATTAAACTGAATGAAACTGTATATGCAATGTATGTATATATGTATATGTATACTGCAAAAAATATACCTTAGGAAGGACAAACACCTGACAATTTTGTACTTATTTTAGTTTTAGTATTTAATGCTGTTAGTTTTATTGTTATGCCTGAAAAATGTTCACTGTTAACTGAAATAAGACAATGTCATTGGATAAATAGTATTATATACTTTTAGTGTGGATTAATCATTTGGTCTAGTGGTTTTTTTTAATAACATGAAATTGTTTTCTACTCAAAAAAGACATAAACTAAATTTACGACATAAAATAAATCACATAAATTGCCAGCCTCAAGGTCTGACATGAAAGGAATTTTCTTCATCATCCTTCATTCTTTGAAAACATAAGTTTTGAATAGCAGATGCGACCGTGGCTCATATATCGTTTATGATGTGCTAAACTTGATTATATAATTCTATTCCCAGAAAAGGTCTGGTGTTAATGAAAAAAAATCATTAACTAATGTATTGGATACATTAAGTCTTTGTTTCTCAGTAATCTCCTGAGTGGATATAAAGAGGTGTAGTATTATAAGGAAATAAATATAAAGAGGTGCATAAAATGAACTCTTTAGGAATTTCTAAAAGTCATAACCAAATTAAACAATGAAACAAAATACTATATTTGATTATTTTAATAGGAAATTATCCAATATTCAATTTTGTGAGGTGCAATGGTAAAAACATTACAATGTTAAATTTTTTGAGAAATACGAACAAATAAAGTACAAGTGTTATGTGGACTAATATAGACCAGTATATAGACCAAGCACCCTGGTGTGATTAGATGATCTGCAGAGGTCATTTCCATCTATTAAATGTAATGTAAAAAATATATTAAAAGTGGTATGCACTACAGCTCTGCTTTATTTCCTAATTTTTTATTTTCCCTCTGGGCATGCGTCTTCCCTCTGGGAAGCTGGTGGCGAAGATGCCCCGCCCCCGTGGTGAAGAACCGTGGAGGAAAAACGTGGACAGCCCCGGCCAGACTCAGGGGAGGAGCCTGTGACTGCATTGGAGGGTGAACAGGATTATGTAATGCACTGAACTGCTTTTTTTTTCTTTCTAATGTTTACCCTTTATCCCGTGTTTTTTAGCTCTGATCATTTTTAGAGGAGAAAAAAGACCAACTAGAGAATAATGAACTGAATACAATACAAAAAAATGTGAATAATTATATATATATAAATTAGAGATAATTATATAAATGTAATATAATAATAATAATGTATAAAATAATTAGTGACCAACAGTCCAACCAGCCAACAAGTTAAAGCATTTATTAAAACTACATTACAGAGATGTGAGTTTTTTCCTAAAACACTTCAAATGACTGCTGTTATTTGTGAGGAATAGTTAGTTACCATAGTTACCAAAGAGACCGATGCTGTTGGTGCTGAAACAGAGAAGTTTGAGTGTATAGATAAACCAGTAAACAAATAAATAAATGTGCAATCTTCCATTTACTGTGTAAACACTCCATATCCGCATTTTCCATCCTCTTTAATCCCCACCTAGAATGATAAACTTCTTGTCACAAATTTTCCCCTGCTGACAAACACCACCATGACAGATGAGCCGAAGGAGCAAGTTGTGAAACATATTTATCTGGGTCTTTAAAACTTGCCAAATATATCTGCCTTCAGCAGAGGCTGATAAAACTGACAGATACCAAGGAAAGGCATTACTTATGCATCCTGTTTACATGAGCGTACATACTTATTAATTTTATTCACATGGATGGCACTTGGTTGTTTAGGGCTTTGTGCTTTGGAAATACCACGCTCACAAAAATTGCATTTGAAAAGGTCAGTGACGGAAAGGCAATCTCAGTCTATATCCATACAAATAAACGTAGGGCAAAGGCATGAGAGTTTATCCTGATGAGACAGAATATGGTATAACGCACAATAAATAATACTACTATGAAAATGACCCCCATAAATCACAGCAATGTGCATTATAATCCAACCATAAATAGCCTACAAGCTTTTATTACCCACTCAGCTCATAAACGACCATCAAACCAGGGAACATTTGGAAGATATCTGTCTTCACCATGCAATGTGGTTGGTGTTTCATAACAGAGTCAGGTTTTTATGATCTCTATCTGTCCCTTAAGGATAAATTATCTTGTCTGCATTGCAGTCTGTCCAAAGAGTCTATTAATTTCTGTACCTGAGGGATAATATTTAACTGTATACCAGTTGAGCCAGGTTGGCTTAGGCTTTTGCATTTGTGTCTCTTTGTGGCACAAAACAAATGGCCTTTGCTTCCCCATGTTCAAAAGACACTTCCCAGGAGCCAGTTCTTACTGAGGCATTTGCTGGGATTACTGTGGGAAGCATTTTTGTTTTTTCCACAACTGGGATGTGGGAACATTTTTATGTATTTTTTTTTTGTATATGTATTGTGGTGTGCCTTAGACAAGAAAGAAACACCTGTGTTTCACTGAGGCAAATACACTGAAACACCCTTTGTTGGTGTTGTCCATTAAAACATTATGGTTCCAAGTGAACCATAACTGGCATGTGTGTATGTGCACATGCATGTGTGTGTGTGTGAGTGTGTATGTTAGAGCGTGCGTGTGGCATGAAATAACTATAGAAAAGGTTTATGATCAAGATAAGGTCAAGTGCCACTGGCCATGAGCTGACAGGATTTACTTCTTGAATGGCTTTTAGGACAGCGATTTAAGCCACTAAACAGGTGCACTCAACCACTTTAGGAGGCCACACAAAGCCAAGCTAATACGCCATGCTGCATGGCCTTTGCATCTGGCATCCTGGGCAGTCAGATGGCTCACTTTTTAAAGTTTTCAACACAACGCATAGTCGCACAGCGTGCTAACCAATTGTGCCACATGAGGTTTATGGATGTGGTGAAAGAGGACATGCAGGTGGTTGGTTTGAAGGAGGAAGATGCAGAGGACAGGAAGACGTGGAAATAGATGGTCCCCTGTGGCGACCCCTGAACGGGAGCTGCCGAAAGAAGAAGAAGAAGAAGAAGAAGAAGAAGCATAGCCCTATGATGCTGTTTTAAAGTCATTCACTAGCTGTAATTTCAAGCGTTGGATGAAGTTGTCTCAGCTACTCATCAACACAAGTCTAGACGGCAGGTGAGCCTCAACTGGCATGTGTCAATAACAACTAAGTGAAGAAATATGTCTCACTTTAAACTACTATGCCCTTGACCAAGGCATTTCATTAATTTTTCTCCAAAGGCACTGTTGCTTTGCTGATCTTGTACTTCCCACTTGATGTCAGCTGGCATTAGAGGTTGAAATGTGATTAGAAGAAACAATTTGTGATTGTTAATGGGAGCAGTGCAGAAAATCTCCAAGAACCTTGTGAAAAAAGATCTTGCATTTCCATTACTTCAGGTCCTCAGCACCTTCCTCTTCCACTCTTACCGTCTGCATGTCCTCTCTCACCACATCCATAAACCTTCTTTGTTCTTCCTCTTCCCCTCTTGCCTGACAGCTCCATCTTCAACATTCTTCTCGCAATATCACCTCGTCTCTCCTCTGTACATGTCCTATCCATGCATAGCACAGCATATGCTTCATTACTGTCCAGTAAACCTTCCCTTTCACAATTGTTGGTGCTGTCTTTCACAGATCACTCCTGCCATTTGTCTTCACCCATTCCAACCTGCCTGGGCTCTCTTCTTCACCTCTCTTCCTTACTCCCTGTTGCTCTGAACTGTTGATCCCAAGTATTTAAATTATTTCACCTTTGTCACCTCTATTCCCTGTAGCCTAACCAATCCATTGTGCTCCCTTTCATTCACACTCGTGTATACTTTCTTTGTCCAACTGAATCTCATTCCTCCTCTCTGAAGCATATCTCCAAGGTATGTAATTCCAAGAATGCATCCTTTATTTTTCTTTCCAATGATTTGTCAATGGATGATGCACTGACAAAATGAGAAGGTCCTGGGTTTGATTCTAATTCCTTTCAATGCAAAACTTAGACATTCTACCTGAACCTGCATGCGTTTCCTCCGGGTGCTCCGGTTTCCTCCAGCAGTTTAAAGAAATATATGTCAGGTAGACTGGAGATGCTAAATTGCCCCCTAGGTGTGAGTGTGTGCGTGCGTGCGTGCGTGTGCGTGCGTGCGTGTGCGTGCGTGCGTGTGTGTGTGTGTGTGTGTGTGTGTGTGTGTGTGTGTGTGTGTGTGCTTGTCTATGTTTGCCCTGTAATGTACTGGTGGTCTGTACATGATGTTTCTCTACCTATTTAAAACTGAATCCCAGTTCATAAAGACTAATCCCTCCTTTTATACTAAGATGGATTGACTTGACATGGTGCACTGTTTCCTAAATGGTGCTTCCGTTTGTTTCTTTCCCCACATCCACAAAAGCACAATGCAACTCCTGCTGACCTTCTGTATACTACTGCATTAACATCCTCAGAGCAAACACTGCATTAATTTGGTTTTAATCCATTTAGGACTGTTTCTATTGCTTTGATCATGACATTATGAGTTAATGATAACAGGAGATGGTCTTTGTAAATTATATTTAAAAACATATTTGCAAATAGCAACTTTATTTTATTATCTAATTATGTTTATATAGAAAAAAAATAGCAGGTCATATGAGTAAATGGTAAAACATACAGACATTGTGTTCTTGGGTCCTGTGAATAACTGTAACGCGCCGGTGCCGGCGAGGTCGCTGGGCACCTGTGTGCGAGCCCCGCCCCCCGCCACGTGACAATAACATTTGTTTCCAGGCCTAAATGCAACTGTGTTCCCCTGACCCTTTCTTCCATCTTTGTGCCTCTCTCTATTCCTTCCACACTCTTACAACTTATTTGATAAGATCAGATTTTATAGAACATGGAGTCTTTGTTTGAAGTCACTGTCCTTTTTAAGAGCTGTTGCATCACTCTTTTGGCACATGTTTACTTTCCATCTTCCTGTCACATTTAAAGTGGTCAGTGCAGGACCTCTGTCAAAAACACTTGTGTATGACCACATTATGCTTGGAAAGGCTGGGCTGCATGGTCTTAAGCGAGACAGTTAAGTGCCTGGCTGATTTCCTGGCTTGCAGTGTTTTCTGACAGGTGTGAACTTAATAGAGGACAGATCCTCAGTAACTGAAGCCATTTGAGTAACAGATGCATCCATCAAGATATAAATACAACCCACAAAATGATAGCTCACCTATTTCCTTTTCACAGTTGCAACTGCAGCATACTGTATATGCACAGAAAACGCTCCTATAAAAGACTCGCTGAGAGTCTGAAAAGAGATTAATAAAACAACTAAATAAAAACAATAAGTGAAGAACTAAGGCAGATATTAAACATTTCAGGAAAAGCTAAAGACTAATTGCATATTATTTCAGAAAATGCTGTACATATCAGCCTTTTTGTTATATTTCCATTTGGCAATGTGTAACATCTTACTAAGTAAGTCAAACAAATGTCTTACTTTGCAGAGAAGGAGCAACAATAAAAGGCACCAGTGGTTTTACTGAATTGTGTACATAACGACAGCATCAGTATACATGTATGAGCAATACTGGCTTTCATAGTGAACCTTTCGGTCAATCACATTGGAGGTAGTAAGAAGTAAGAGTATGAATTTTTGCCATATAATCAGAACTAGGGGTGGCTGGTTTCTCTTGAACAATATGTGTAACATCAATGTAATTGCAGCTAAAAGTAAAAATAAGTAAAAAAAGTATTTTATAAAACAATCTGAAAATATACAGTACTGTGCAAAGGTTTTAGGCAGGTGTGACAAAATGCTGTAAACAAAGAATGCTTTCAGAAATATAAATAATAATTGTTTATTTTTATCAATTTACAAAATGCAAAGTGGGCGAACAAAAGAAAAATCTAAATCAAATCAATATTTGGTGTTATTACCTTTTGCCTTCAAACCAGCATCAATTCTTATAGGTACACTTGCACAAAGTCAGGGATTTTGTAGGATTATAGTCGGTGTATGATCAACCAATTTTACCAAACAGGTGCTGATGATCATCATTGTCACACATAGGTTGAAGCACAGTCATGTTTGGAACAACCTACCAGCCGAGTTCCTTCAAAAACTGTGTGCAAGTGTACCTAGAAGAATTGATGCTGTTTTGAAGGCAAAGGGTGGTCACACCAAATATTGATTTGATTTAGATTTCTCTTTTGTTTATTCACTGCATTTTGTTGAATGATGAAAATAAATGATTAACACTTCCATTGAAAGCATTCTTTGTTTACAGCATTTTTTCACACCTGCCTAAAACTTTTGCACAGTACTGTACACTTTATAAGGCAAGTGTCAGAGCTTTTTTCAGCTAAAGTACGAAAAAATAATGAATTAGCTTTACTCGTTAGATTCATTCATCCTCTCTCATGATGAATCTTCAGTCAAGTTTCTGTCCATCTGGGTGTTATCAGAGTCCTTCATAGAGAAAGCCAATTAATGGCTTTGCAGTTCTTAGAAGTTCCTTCAGGCACTTGTTTACAGCCATTCAAGGTCAGGCTTCTGCTTACTTCAATGGGTGGAGACACAAAAACAAGAAACTGAAACAAGCAAGTCAATCGTTTCAAAAACCTGATTCAAATCACTGACAAAATGTAACAAAATGTCAAGGCTTGTAACAAACTTTTCAGATTTTTTCAATGTATATTTTTTCATGGATTTTTTTCTTATATCATTGTTCCATGGACCTCCACCTTCAAAACTATAGCTATCTTACATTCATACAGAATAATTGTCCATGCTGTGCAACATGAGTCAAGCAGACCCACAGCACTTTCCACTGTTAGAGGCTTAACCTCCATGTGTAGCAGCTTAAAGAGGTCAAGAAGCTCCTTTGCTGTCTGCCTCTCAAAATCAATAGGTGTGAGATACAGGGGGGTAGCTGGCACCTTTTTACAAGTTCAGAGAGATGCGGATGAGTGTGGATGAGAAATATCACCTGTCACAACTACTCTTCTTATCTGCACTCTGGAGCTGCAGGCACCTCTTTTACAACAGTCATTCAGTCTGATTTATAGTGTTATTGCAGATTCTTAAGAAAGACAACTGTATTATGTGGTTTTATTTATTCCATAATTCACTGATTACTAAAGATTACTAAAATAGAAGTTCAAATAAAACTATTTCACTGTCCTTGCCTCTATCACTAGTAAACAGTAAACTAGTAAAGTCGATGCATCTGAAAAGGAACCATGCAGCCTGAGTCACATAAGTAGGTTAGAACTGTTAGAAAACACATTGTTTATAGTTGATAGTTGAGAACAGTAATGTATTTCTTCTGAATAAACATGCAGTATATGCAGCATACTTGTGAGAAAACTATCAGGTGCCTCATGCTCATGACATCCCAGCACTTGCAGATAGTTATAGCAGTAGTGACCAAAAACATGACTAGGTTGAATATAATGGAACCTCTGGGTAATTATAGTGGTAACAAATGCATGGGCAAACAACAAGATACAGTAGGTATTGGGAAAAGTGTCTTGGAGTTTATGCTATGAACTTTGATGAATTGCTTTGAAGTGTGCTGAGAGTTTATTCAAGAACAGAGCACTGAACTGAGTGCCAGGCCTGCTGATTAACTGCTCCAGTAATGTCAACCTTATGTGACTGAATAATAACTTTCAGTAAAGAAACTATCAAATGAATTTCTGCTATAATATTTCATTGTTCCAGGTTATCTGGATTATACACACAAACATTCTTACTTAAGAGCAACTCATACAACAGCTATAGGCAGACAGATACATAAACAGCACTATTTTATCAGCTTTTTACAGACAAACAACCTCAGAGAAAACATATGTATTAAATATGATGTTCACGGCCTGCTGTAAGTCATGGTATCTGTCCAGCAGAACAATATTTTATTATATAGTTTTCATGTACAAAAAAGAAAAACTGCACATTTTCATTTTTTGTTTTAAAAACCACTTTAACTACAAACTGTACACTTTGTGGCTGTGTAAATATGTGTGAAAATGAATTATTGAATATGTTGCTGATGTGTGTCAAATTTCTCTGCAGTGGTACAACTCAAAATAGCAAAATCTAGGCTTTGTGAACTCATATTTTTTTAAACAAAGGACTTCACAAATGATTTCAGTAAACTGTAATTAGTTTCCTCATTACATAAGTTAAAGTGTCTGGTTCAACCTTGATTGTTGCTTAGTCAGTTTCTAAAGTTGACAGCTAACAGGGGGTCAATATGTGTATTTATGTTTAAAAGCAAATCAGCCATGGGAAGCCATTAAATGACTGACCTGGAAGGAAAGGACATAGTGAGCCGAGGGAGCTGGAGCCATCTAAGGAGTGGGCAACCAACCAGCCTCATGGACCCCAGAGCAGTTGGAAGGGCAAGAGCTCTGTGGGTGATGGTGGCCACCATCGCGGAGACTGTGTGGCAAATGGTGACCTTTGTGTCTTTGGCTCCAAGAGGCAGGCATTTATGTGGCACCTGAAGCTGCTGGTCCTTGTGATTCTTCTCGCTTCTTCCCTGTGGCCCAAGGAGCATCTGGAGAAGTACGGCCGAATCCTCAAATCCTATGGCACTGGTGGCCATAGACGCGGAAGCGATTCCTAGACCTACTGGCATCCTTAGATTTGCCCGTTCCTTCTTCAGCACAGCTCCAGGTTCCCCACCTGAGACAGGCAGAGAGTGGGGCTTTCATGCCGTCTTCCACCCCAGTCTCGAGAGGTGGGGCAGCGCCAGCCCCTGGAAGTGGGCCGTCTGTGCCCACCACAGAGGTCAAGGCTTCTGCACCTGCCCCTGTCATGGAGAACAGGGCTTCTGCGTCTGCACCCTGCCTTGGAGGGCGGGACTTCCGGGATTGTGACATCTGTGCACGCCTTGGAGGCCCTGGAGCAGGCGAGGCTTCTGCGACTGTGGATTCTGGCCCCACCAAGGAGGGCAGTACTTATTGGACATCATGGACAGATACATTACCCCTAAGTTACCCTTGGACATAGCTGCAGTGGGGATGAGGACCCCTTGTAGCCATGTGTCAGCCCTGGAACAGGTCCAGTCTTGCGCCACATTAAGGGGGCTGTTTGCTTTTTTTGGGTTTTTGATTTAGTTTTGTTTGGCCTCCCCTCAAGAGCCTCGTTCCGGGCACAACAGGGTCTAGTGCCCCAGGAGTGGTGCTTTTGAGGGGGGCTTCTGTCACAGTAGGCGGTGCTCTTGTCTGACTGGCTCATTGGGGCAGGGTTTTTAAGTCCCAATGAGTTTGAGCAGAGCGTCGGTCATTGACTCACATGTTCCCCTGCAAGCTAGTGGTTCCTGAGTTCTGTATCTTTAGTTATATTTAATAACGTTGAGTACGAGCCTTCTGGCTACGCATCTAGGTCCAGCCCACCCCACCCAAGTATGACAGTTTTTAATTGTGTCTTGTTAGATAACCTTTTATGGTTACAGTATTTTGTCAAAAATAGGCCATGTTCTGTTTTTAATACAGGCTGTTTAGCCTGAGTTTGGGATGTGTTGCTTCCATAGGAAACACAATACGTTATCAATGCCCCTACTCCGTGGCCTTCCTGGGAAATTGAGTATTGTAAACTTATTAACTATATTAATTCCGTTAGGAATAAACTTTAATATAAAGTATAAGTTGTTTTTGTATCATATTATATTATTTATTTAATTATCACACTAGTGTTTATGTCATTCTTGATTTTGTAAAGTCCAGGTTTCCAGTCCACAATCAGTTTCATCTCTTAGGCCAGTTAAAATCTTACATCCTCAATATTGTGGTAAGAACTTCTGGAGTAGGGAGGGTTTTGTGTTTCTGTTTTAATTGGAAAATGGCCAAAGAAAGGCCACCCTAGAAGACAAATGAGAGCAATATACACTGCCCATGATAATGGTAAATCATGATCTTAGAGAATCACACACTTGCCTCAGGCAAGTTTAGTATAACAAGCTACAAATTCCATTAGCCCACAAACACTAAATGAGCCTCTTTAAACTAATGGAGACATTAGCAAACCAGCCACTGACTCTGTGACTACAGGGAAGAAATGCCATGCTTTGTTAGAAGGCAGATAATTCAAGGTAAATTAAAAGGAAATTATGCAGCATCATAATTTGTCATATTTTAGTTTAATTTTAAGCACTAAAAGAGCATAATGTAGCTTAAAGTTGTCTAATGGATTGTCTAAATGCCAGTTTAATTGATGATAGCTGCGTGTATGTGCATACTGTAAATTTTTCCTTAGTTTTTCAGCTGTTTCTTGCAGCTATAATTGCTGCAAAAGGTGGCTCTACAAAGTACTGATTTTAAGGGGGGAATAGTTATGAATACTGAAGTTTTCTGTTATTTTGTCCTATTTGTTGTTTGCATCACAATAAAAAAAAAAAAACCTTTAAAGTTGTGGACATGTTCTGTAAATTAAATGGTGCAAACAATCCATTTTAATTCCAGGTTGTGAGGCAACAAAACATGAAAAATGCCAAGGGGGTGAATTTTTTTTTGCAAGGCACTGTAAATGCACATCTTAAATTCAAAGTGAGTTAAAAATCAAAGCATTTTCTTTCTTTCTGACATTTTACTAGCTAAAGCATTATATTAGGAAGGAATTCTAAATGATTTAACATTTTTCTTGATGTTAGATGAGAGTAGATATTGTTGGCAGAATTAATTCTGTGCACCATATTTATCTTATTAAAAATTCAGTACAAAGCCAGGACAACACTAGCCAGATATAAATTTCCAAAACTAATTTGTTAGACAACTAGAATGGCTACATTTATGCCATGCATTAAGTTTGGCTTATTCTTATACAGGTTTTACATGTATATGCAGCTTTATTTTAACCCAGCCACTAGGGATGCACAAGCCAGTGTATTTCTTTGTGCTGGTCCCAAGCCCGGGTAAATGGGGAGGGTTACGTCAGGAAGGGCATCCGGTGTAAAACTTTGCCAAATCAATATGCGGACAACGATACAGAATTCCATACCGGATCGGTCGAGGCCCGGGTTAACAACGACCGCCATCAGTGCTGTTAGCCTACAGGGTGCTGGTGGAAATTGGACTACTGTTGGCCAAAGAAGAAGAAGAGGAGGAAGGCATGTCCAGAGGGAGAAGGAGAGGAGAGTGGAAGTGAGAGTAGGGACTTTGAATGTTGGCAGCATGACTGGTAAAGGTAGAGAATTAGCTGATATGATGGAGAGAAGGAAGGTTGACATTTTGTGTGTGCAAGAGACTAGATGGAAGGGTAGTAAGGCCAGGTGTATTGGAGGGGGGTTTAAACTGTTCTACCATGGTGTGGATAGAAGGAGGAATGGAGTAGGAGTTATCCTGAAGGAGGAGTATGTGGAGTGTTTTGGAAGTGAAGAGGGTTTCAGGGAGGGTGATGAGTTTGAAGCTGGAAGTTGAAGATGTGATCATGAATGTTGTTAGTGCTTATGCTCCACAAGTTGGTTGTAAGATGAAAGAGAAGGAAAAATTCTGGAGTGAGTTAGATGAAGTGATAGAGAGTGTACCCAGGGGAGAGAGAGTGATGATTGGTGCAGATTTTAATGGTCATGTTGGTGAAGGGAACAGAGGTGATGAGGAGGTGATGGGTAGGCATGGTGTCAAGGAGAGGAATGCTGAAGGTCAGATGGTTGTAGATTTTGCAAAAAGGATGGAAATGGCTGTAGTTAATACTTATTTTAAGAAGAGGGAGGAGCTCAGGGTGCCGTATAAGAGTGGAGGAAGATGCTCACCGGTGGATTATATTCTTTGCAGGAGGGTCAGTTTGAAAGAGATCAGAGACTGCAAAGTAGTGACAGGGGAGAGTGTAGCTAAACAGCATAGGATGGTGGTCTGTAGGATGACCTTGGAGGTCAAGAAGAGGAGGAAAGTGAAGGCAGAGTCGATGATCAAGTGGTGGAAGCTGAAGGAGGAGGACTGTAAGGTGGAATTCAGGCAGGAGTTAACACGGGCACTGGGAGGTGTTGAAGAGCTACCGGATTGCTGGGAAACTACTGCAGAAGTCATAAGGCAGACGGCTAGAAATGTACTTGGTGTGACATCTGGAAGGAAGAAAGAGGATAAGGAAACCTGGTGGTGGAACCAAGAAGTCCAGAAGTGTATTCAAAAGAAGAGGGAGGCAAAGAAGACATGGAACAGTCAGAGAGATGAAGAAAGTAGACAGGTGTATAAGGAGATGAACCGCAGGGCGAAGAAAGCAGTGGTGAAGGCCAAAGATAAGGTGTTTGGTGAATTGTATGAGAGGTTGGACAGTAAAGAGGGAGAAAAGGACCTTTACCGATTGGCTAGACAGAGAGACAGATCTGGGAAAGATGTGCTACAGGTCAGGGCGATTAAAGATAGAAATGGTAACATACTCACAGGTGAACAGAGCGTGTTGAGCAGATGGAAGGAATACTTTGAGGAGCTGATGAATGAAGAAAATGAGAGAGAGAGAAGACTGGATGATGTGAGAAGAGTTAACCAGGAAGTGCAGCAAATAAACAAGATGGAAGTAAGGGCAGCGATGAAGAGGATGAAGAATGGAAAGGCTGTTGGACCGGATGACATACCAGTGGAAGCATGGAGATGTTTAGGGGAGATGGCAGTTGAGTGTCTGACCAGATTTTTTAACACAATCTTGGCAAGTGAGAAGATGCCTGAGGAGCGGAGACGAAGTGTACTGGTACCGATCTTCAAGAATAAGGGTGATGCACAGAGCTGTAGTAACTATAGAGGGATAAAGTTGATCAGCCACACCATGAAGTTATGGGAAAGAGTAGTGGAAGCTCGGTTAAGAAAAGAGGTGAGGATCAGTGAACAGCAGTATGGTTTTATGCCGAGAAAGTGCACCACAAATGCAATGTTTGCTCTGAGGGTGTTGATGGAGAAGTACAGAGAAGGTCAGAAGGAGCTGCATTGTGCCTTTGTGGATTTGGAGAAAGCATATGACAGGGTGCCTAGAGAGGAGTTGTGGTTTTGTATGAGGAAGTCTGGTGTTACAGAGAAGTATGTGAGAGTAGTTCAGGATATGTATGATGACAGTGTAACAGTGGTGAGATCTGCAGTGGGAGTGACGGATGCATTTAAGGTAGATGTTGGATTACATCAAGGATCAGCACTGAGCCCATTCTTGTTTGCAATAGTAATGGACAGGTTGACGGACGAGGTTAGACAGGAGTCTCCGTGGACGATGATGTTTGCTGATGATATTGTGATCTGTAGTGAGAGTAGGGAGCAGCTTAAGGAGAACCTGGAGAAATGGAGATATGCTCTTGAGAGGAGAGGAATGAAAGTGAGTAGGGCAAAGACAGAATACATGAGTGTGAATGAAAGGGAGGAAAGTGGCATGGTTAGGATGCAGGGAGTGGAGGTAACAAAGGTGGAGGAGTTTAAATACTTGGGATCAACAGTTCAGTGTAATGGTGAGTGTGGAAGAGAGGTGAAGAAGAGAGTGCAGGCTGGTTGGAATGGGTGGAGAAGAGTGGCTGGAGTGATTTGTGACAGACGCGTACCAGCTAGAGTAAAAGGGAAGGTTTACAGGACAGTAGTGAGACCAGCTATGTTGTATGGGTTGGAGACGGTGGCACTGACGAAAAGGCAGGAGGCGGAGCTGGAGGTGTCAGAGTTAAAGATGCTGAGATTTTCGTTGGGTGTGACGAGGATGGACAGGATTAGAAATGAGTATATTAGAGGAACAGCTCAGGTTAGACGTCTTGGAGACAAAGTTAGAGAAGCAAGGTTGCGTTGGTTTGGACATGTGCAGAGGAGAGACGAGGATTATATTGGGAGGAGGATGTTGAAGATGGAGCTGCCAGGAAAGAGGAGAAGAGGAAGACCAAAGAGGAGGTTTATGAATGTGGTGAGAGAGGACATGCAGGTGGTCGGTTTGAAGCAGGAAGATGCAAAATACAGGAAGAAATGGAGACATGGAGAAATGGTTGATCTGCTGTGGCGACCCCTAAACGGGAGCAGCCGAAAGAAAAAGAAGAAGAAGAAGATGCAGCTTTATTTTTATCTTGTCCCCCTGACTGTAGTGAGTATATCTGAAAGAAATTAACCCACAAATAAGAATGTCTTCCTTCTTTTGTCCATATTACATATGAAGTATAAGTGACTATCTGAAAGAACAGCACATCACACAGTAAACAAAAAAAAAAATAATATTGCACAATCTCTATCCCGTAGTCAACACCACAGATGCTGAAATTCTCATCCTTACTATTAATTTATTAAGTTGATTGTTTGGCTCCAAAATATCCATTGCTCACTCATCATCCGTGGCCGCCTTATCCTTCACTGGCTGCCTAATCAATAAAGCATTCTATTCTAAATTGATTTTTTTCAGAATTACTCTGGCCCTACTTTAACATTCTTTAGACATAAATCTTACATAAGTTTTATTACTTCTCTTTGCTACTCCTCTCCTGATCCCTGACTATCCCATCATCCCTGGGTTACATTAATTAAAATTAATTTATAGAAAATGTTGTTATTTGCATAGACTGGTGTTAACCTTAGTAGACAATATAAATAAATTAAATAAATAATAATCCATCCATCCATTATCTGCCGCTTGTCCCAAATGGGGTCGCGGGGGGGTGCTGGAGTCCAAGCCAGCGCACACAGGGCGAGGACGGGGGACGCACCCTGGACAGGTCGCCAGCCCATCGCAGGGAATAAATAATAATAAATAAATAAATTATTTATATCATATTATACACAATATAAGGACCACCATTTCAGCTTCCAGGTATTATTCATTTATTTGCTTAATGAAAGTTAAGTAAAGCTGTTGCGTTCCTGCATGTGAAATGTTGTACAAACATTATTTATTTGAAACATTTGGTAAAATGTAGTTAGAATTAATATTAACATTAATTAAAAAATATAATACAACACAATCACCATTGAATCTAAATCGACTGGAAAATGCCTGATTGGTGTTACAGTATGTTGCATACACAAAAAGTCAAAAAATATGATTTTTTTTCTTACACTGAAATTTATTTTGTTTAATTCCATGCACAAAAAGTAGACAACATAAGGTGGAAATAAAATTTTGTTATTTAGTTAATAAAATGATTATAACTTCTAATGGATTGGTTCATTGGTTATTTCTCCTGGAAGTACAAGGTTCCTGAACAATGCATTTCTGAAACTGCCCTCACTGTATGTTTAATAATGTTGCCACAAGAATGAATTTCTGCTCACATGCACCTCATTGAACTGCTTTAACAGTACTTTAATCATAAATATAGCACATTTTCACTAAAAAACAACACAAATATCGCATAAATTGTACCTTATAGCAACATACACAAGATTACCACTAAAACAGCAAATCCTCTGTTTTATGTCTCAAATTAAAGAGACTTTATCCTGCATTGCAGTTGAAACTGAAAGTGTTGAGAGACATTTTTATATTTTTTACATTCAGTAGAACCTCACTGAAATAAGTTAGAGCAGCACTGCTAGTAAAAAGACAAAAAAGTGAAACAAAAAATCTTTAAAGCATTTCTAATGAAACCAAGTTAGCCTGGCTCCTTCCAGTTTATATACACAAATCAGCCACACCAGTTAAACCACTGAAAACTGAAGTGAATAACATATTTATGTTGTTACAATGGCACCTGCAAGAGGTAAGAAGAATAATGGGAAGCCTCCTAAACTACCAGTCCCGTGGGGTGATCCTAGAGCAGTAGTTAGTATCTAAAAAAAAGTGGTCAAAAGAATAAGGATTCTTAGAACCAGGCTTCTTAGAGTGCAATGATGTGCATGGGCAATAGTGTTTTAGCATCGGGTATGGTTGAGATCTGGTTTTGGAGCAAGAGGGAGACCTACACAAATAGGCATATGGCTTTAATGTTCTGGCTGATCGCTATGTGTGTGTGTGTGTGTGTGTGTGTGTGTGTGTGTGTGGCTGCCACTCCTTGTAATGTCCAATGAGATAATCAATGTTACTTACTCCACCTGTCAGTGGTTTTTAATGTTGTGGCTGATCTGTGCATCCTTGTTAACCCTGATAGAGTTATCATATGTCAGCACATCCTGTCGTCCACCAAAAGTGAAAAGCCTTCTGGTTGAATCTTCATGCTGCGTCTTCACCTAAGTCTTATGCAGTCAATTTCCTCGGTCACAGGCATGGACAGTGTCCTGACCTCTGTCTCGTCCATTGTTTTCCTGGAGGTGTAAGTGGATTTCCAGCGGAGCAGCACAATGCGCTTGAAGTACTTCACTGTGTTGTTCTTCACACTGACAAAGCAGAAGGTGTTGATCATGCTGTTGCTCATGGCAATGCACTCAATGATGTAGAATGCCACCAGTGAGTTTTTCTCCCTGGAGATGAGGGTTGGATAGAAGTCACGCAGTATGGTGTAGCCGTAGTACGGCGCCCAGCACAGAATGTATGCAGTGAGGATGCCAATGAGCACCATGACTGTTTTCCTCCGGCAGCGCAATCGCTTTCGAATCTGCTCTGTCTGAAAGCCCGGTACATTCTTGAACCACAGCTCTTTGGAGATGCGAATGTAGCACAGGGCCATGGTGAGGACAGGGCCCAGGAACTCTACGGCGAAAATGAAAAGGTAATAGGATCGGTAGTAGAGTTGTTGGTCCACTGTCCAGATCTGAGCACAAAAGGTCTTGCTGCGGTTGGCACTGTGAGGCACCTTGGTTGCAGAGGTAAAGTAGGCAGAAGGTATGGATATTAGGATGGGTACAATCCACACTCCTGTGATTAGACAGTAGGCAGTCTGATGTTTCATCCTGGGCCTTAAGGGGTGAACAATTGCCATGTATCTAAAAAAAAAGGCAAGAACATCCCAAGTTTTACAGGAAGCTTCCAAAGACATCTGCCTGCAAAAAACTTCAAAGACTGTTTTGATTAGGTAGACAACACTGACGTTCCATGCCAAGCATTTTATGCACAATAGGCCTCAGTACCACAAGATACCCTGCGACTGTAACCTTTCCTTAAACATCGCAACGGTTCTCTTAATGTGACTTCCTAGCACGAGGTCTGAAAAACCTAGGCAATTTTTTCAGCTAAGAAATAGAAACATGTATAAAGGTTAATAGTACTCTTTACACTGCCAATAAATGTCTTGGCAAGTAATTAATCTTAAATCAATTTATGTGATTTTCATTTTTAGGCTGCTGTAACAATATTATAAGATCATTTAATTCACAGTCTTGGATCCCCATGATGAAATTACATATTTTGTTAATTAAATTAACAAAATCTTCTTTAAAGTAAAGTTCCAACTTTATAATGCTTTATTTGCACTAAAAGTAAAAAAAATTATGGCACATTTTTAAATGTTGTTTTTGCCCTTTAGAAGAATTAATACTTGAAAAGCTTGATGCTTAGATTAAGTTAATTTTGTTGGATTACTTTACTTTACAAACAACAAAAATATCAAGAAATACATTTTAAAACCATAAAAATATTCTAACAACATACCCTAGTGATATGTTTTGACTAGATTTTGGGTGATTTTAATCTTTACATTTTTGTTTTCGGTGTGAGACTATTCAGACTCTTTATTGATTCACTAAAAAACTATAGCTCTTAACCAAATGCTGTTGTGTCTGGTATCTGTTTTGAATTTGAAAGGGACTTTTTCAGAGAAATTCCCTGTTGTTCTGAAAAAATAAATCTGATTCAACACCATGTCCCCTAACTGAATTACGTTTTTCATGCAGTTACTATGCTTCTTCACAGGCAGTGGGGGCTAAATCGCTGTCGACCTGGTATGTCAGCGTTATGCATTGCATGCATTTCCACAAAGATGGACACATGTTGTTTCCTGTGCTCTGTCGATGAATTATTGAACAGGGAAATGAATACCACACTTCAATTGCTCAGTATCAAGCATCTCAGTTTTAAGAGCTAGAAGCTTTTTGAAGACGTGGCTGTGACTACTGGGTACATGTCCAAGGGACAATGTCACATGGTAAGGTGACAGTTGTTTTTCATTCTAAGTTGATTATGGTGAGTCAAGCCGGAGGGCAGTCTGTCTAAAAAGTCATCCTGTACCATTTTAATAAATTTCTACCTACCTGTCCACAGCGATGGCCAATAAGGCATTGGTGGACACATACAAGGACACAGTTCGGAGGTAGTTCACACTGGCACACAGAACTTTCCCATGGTCCCAAGACAGCTGTTTTACCACATAGTAATCCACCAAGAAAGGGCAGCACACCACAGCTACAATGAAGTCCGAGATTGCTAGGTTTGCAATCAGGAGGTTGGTGAGATTTCGCAACTTCTTGTAACGGGCCAGGGTTGCTATGAAGAGGAAGTTGCCAATACCACATACCAGCATGATGCAGATGAGAACCACTCCAATAACAATGGTGGCTACAAAATAAGCCAAGCCCTGTGTTGTGTCTGGCATTTCTTCTGCTGGGACCCCATAGTCCATATCATAGAGGTCCATGAAGGGATCATGCTCCTCTGTGGGCACTTGGCTGTGGGGATCCACAAACACTGCAGCCAAGTGTGTGATGTTTGCCATGACAAGGAAAATTTTTTCTACACACCTTTTTTTAAGAAAAGGCTGTTTAGTCATTTGCCTCAAATCTCCTTTGTCCAGGTGATTTGCTTTGTATTACGTTTAGTAGTTAGTGGCCACAGGCCAACAGGGATGCAGGGGTTTTCATGGCACTTCTTGATCAACCAGTTGAAATTTCACACCTATAATAGAAAAGGCATAGGTTAATACCAAACTGAAAGCAAACTGTGCATGCTAACATTTAAGAGATTAAATATGGCGGTAGCATAAATGTGGTTTAAAGTATTGTACAGGTTACATTATTAAATATTTTGGCCAAAATTCTTTGGCCAACCCTCCAAAGGTTTCAGAAATATCAGCCACAATCATCCATCAGCCATGCAATCTCCAAAGACAAACAGTGACAATGTAATGTGGGTCATACAGAAGAGCTCTGTGACTTTTGGCTCTGGCATTTTTTAGGTTACCACAAGTCAGTTTGTGAAATATCCTCTTTGTTCAACTCTAGGTGCTATAATTGTTAACTGTAAGAAAGTTTGCGTAATGGCAGCTCAAAAATGAAGTAGATAAACAATGCAAATGTATTATTACATTAGATATTATAGTAGTAGTTTTTAGTTCAGCTGCTAAGAGTAAGACATACTAAAAATCACTTATCCTCAGTTACTTCCCACAATGCTATTTAAGTTACAAACTGATTCTAGAAACAACATCAACACAAAAGCCATTGATCTGTGGATCAGAGCTGCGATTAAATTTTTTTAAATTACAGGGGTTCCAATTTAAGCAATATCCTATATTATGCAATGTTCACAAGTTCTAATTAGTGGAGTTGAATGTATTAAAATCTCATTTTAAAATCTTCTGAATTGGCATCATTGCTTTTAATATTCAAGCCTCAGTTATGAAAAAAAGGTTCTGTCTAGAAAAAAAGACTGAAAATAGTGAAATAGTGGTTAAAAATCCATCCATCCATCCATTATCTGCCACTTGTCCCAAACGGGGTCGCGGGGGCGGGGGGGTTGCTGGTGTCCAACCCAGTGCACACAGGGCGAGGACGGGGGACACACCCTGGACAGGTCGCCAGCCCATCGCAGGGAGTGGTTAAAAATCATTATGAGATATTTATCCCCATTGTGGATACATGAGATGGATTTACATTGCCAAAAATATACTAACATCTATATCAACAATGAGAAAAATATAACCCTCTACATTTAATACTTGCTTGTTCCAGGTTAAGTGACTACAGCTGCAATGAAGCATTTCTATTAAAAAGAAATCAGTCTTTGACATTGCTGTAATTTTGCTCTATTCTTCTCTACAAAAATTGTTTTAAAGCAGTTACAGGCATGGTTTTCAACTATCAATTGCCTTATTCAGGCTCTGCCAATCTAAATGGGATTTAGGACAATACATCACTCCAAAATCATATTTAATTCCAGCCATTCAGAGCTGAGCATGCACATATGCTTCAGATTATTTTTCTGGACTGATGACTGTTTATATTCTGGTGGAGAGATGAATTCATTCACCATTCACATTCATGTTTGACTGTTGTCTTAAAGTTTTTACCTAATGTTTTGTAGCTGAACCAATTTCTTTAAAAAATCACTTTTGACACACAAGGACGAAAACATTTTCTTCGACTTCTCGGTTCAGTTTTCTGTGTATGAAAGTAGTTTTTAATCTTTGGAAGATTTACCACTGTTCCATGTGTTCTCCATTTTGAGATGATTGCTTTTACAATGGTGTACTCAAGTCCCAGAGTTTGACAGATTGATTTATAACCTCTTCCTAATTGATATATTTCAGAAAATCTCTTAATCAATTTTTTTGTAGTTTCTTTTGATAAAGGTATAACGTGCTGCTTGCTGAAACCTTTTAGAGAACTCTAGATTTGGTAGAAATGTTTAATTTAACTGATGTCTAGATTTAACAGGGATGGCAGCAATCTGTCCTAGACATGGCTAGTCTAATTAAACCCTTTATCAATTAGGTTTGGTTCATTGGTTGATTGATTGATTTAGAAGGCAATTCCTTTTTCACATGGGTGATATAATTTCAGTGAGTTTTTGCACTAAATCACAAGATCATTTGAAAATGTGTTTACTTAGGTTGTCTTTTATATTATACTGCATTTTTGAATATAAGGAATAAATCAGAAATAGGGAATACTTTTTCACAGCACATTTCAAATTTGGCTGAGAGTTTAAACTCCTTTGAACCTGTGCATTAGATGTTTTGCTTGGTCTGCCCTAAAAGAAAGCTTTAATCTCAGTTTTAATGTCTGATGACTTAGTTTTATTCTGTCTGAAGGGAAGAGTCATCTATTTTTCAAAATGAGCATTATTGATGCTGGGTTATTTGTTCTGCATCATCTAAGCAATTCCAAGTCATCCCAAAGGCATTGCTTTGACAATCAGTCCTACCATCAGAAAAATATCCTGATAGGTCTGCAGATACATAAAAATGAAACTACAAGGATTTTGATAATACCTAAAACAAGGAAAATAGCTAAGAAAAGATTACTTAAAATGCAGTCAAATGCAGTCAACTTGATTACTTGATAGGTCTATCCAATGACCATCACCATCAGCATATTAAAAACAATCTAATAGAAATATGCCCTACCAGTCAGTACATTAATCTGTATATCAGTGTGCATTCTTTTGGATTAGTAGGTTCTTCACAGTAATTCCAGATCTACTTAACATGCTCCCTATGGGCCACCTGGAGACAGATACTCATGTATCCATTTTCAGTTAAATAAAAAGTGTAAATTTATTTCATGGAAATTAATCTCCACTGACATTAAGTGATTTATAAATGGACATTTTAGGTAGTCTTAAAACTCCATTTCACACCTCACATCATATGCAATCTGTATTTTTTTCTGTGCACCTCTTTTGAACAAGAAAGTGTTTCTTCCTAAAGTCAGTCTAAACACTAATACTGAATCTCTTTTTCATACATGCACAATCACAAAGTTGTTTCTGCAGAAACACATGGTTATAGTACACCTACACATTCTCACTCTATCTCAGCATTCTCAACATGAACACAGCCGTACCATTAGGTTGCCCTGAGGTACCCTTGAGCAAGGTACAGTGCCCATCACTGCTCTCTGGGCAATTTCAATGGCTGCCCCCTATTGCACTTGTGTGTATGGGTTAAATGCAGAGGCTGGTGCAGCAGTGGCCTAGTGGTTAGGAAGTTGGTCCCAGGATCAAAAGATCGTGGGTTCAAATCCCAGACCAGTAAATAGCCCTGAGGTAGCCTTGAGTAAGGTACTGCTCCCCAGGTGCTATCAATAGCTGCCCCCTACTGCATTGTGTGTGTGCGATAAATACAGAGGTTGAATTTAGCTGTGTCTCACTTTGTGCTGTGTTTCATAATGACAACAATAGTCACTTTCACATTTTACTTTCACATCTAATGCTAATTAACTTAATCCCAGCTAACAACTGTTAAGCTTCTTATGCTGATTTTTCCATTGGCTAAACGAATGCACTTCCTCCCTTACACATCATCCTTTAAAGTTCAGTTATTACAGTTAATGCATCTTTATGGTTTAAGCTTTTCAAAGCTGTGCAAAAAAAATCCAGCCCATAGGGATGCACTAGTCAGTGTTTTTCTTTGTGCTGATCCCAAGCCTGGATAAGGATAAGATAAGGGAAGTGAAAGTGTGAAGTCACAGCACAGCACAGGTGGTCTAGTGGTAGGGTACTTGGCTATGGACCTCTGGATCAAGAGGTCCCTGGTTTGAATCCCACCTCTAGCACTACCACCACTGGGTCCCTGAGCAAGACCCTTAACCCTGAGTTGCTCCAGGGGGACTGTCCCTGTAATCAGGACATGTAAGTCGCTCTGGATAAGAGCGTCTGCTAAATGCCGTAAATGTAAATGTAAATGTAACCCATGCACACAAACACAGTGCAGCAGTGGGCAGCTATTGAAAGCACCCAGGGAGCAGTGACAGGGATGGTACCTTGCTCAACAGTACCTCAGGTACCTCAGCCACAACCTACTTGTGAGGGAATCGAACCCACAATCTTCCGATGCAGGGGCAACTCCCTAACTCCCAACTCCCACCACTGCCCGATAAGCCTGGAAGGTTATGTGAGGAAGTGCATCCTGTGAAAAACATTTGCTAAATCAAAATGCAGACAATGAAATTTCCATACCTGGGTTAACAATGACCACCACCAGTGCTGTTAGCTTACAGGGTGCTGGTGGAAATTGTGTAACTGTTGGCCAAAGGAGAAGAAGAAAAATAGGAGGATGGCATATCCAGAAGGCAGGAGGTGAGAAGGAAATGGAGGAGAGTGGAAGTGAGGGTAGGAACTTTGAATGTTGGCAGCATGACTTGTAAAGGGAAAGAGTTAGCTAATATGATGGAGAGAAGGAAGGTTGATATTTTATGTGTGAAAGAGCCTAGATGGAAGGGTAGTAAGGCCAGTAGTTTTATAGGCAGTTTTAAACTGTTTTACCATGGTGTGGATGGAAGGAGGAATGGGCTAGGTGTTACTATGAAAGAAGAATATGTCAAAAGTGTTTTGGAGATGAAGAGGGTGTCAGATAGGGTGAGGGGTTTGAAGCTGGAAGTTTAAAGTGTGATAATGAATCTTGTTAGTGATTGTTCCTTGCAAGTTGGTTGTGAGATGGAGGAGAAAGAAGAATTCTGGAGTGAGTTAGATGAAGTGATAGAGAGTGTACCCAGGGGAGTGAGAGTGGTGATTGGTGTAGACTTTAATGGACATGACTTTAATGGAGCAGCTGAGGAACAGTCTGATGGAGAAGGAGAAGCAGGTAGTGTCTTTAGAGGTGGAACTTAAAAACTGAGGGAAGCCAACAGGAGTGCGCATCCTGAATCCACTCCCAACAATGAAACAGCTGCATAAAAAAGAAGAGGAAAGCACCCTCATTGCAGAGATTCAGCTACCCCAGAACAGCCTTACAGAGAAAGACGAGTTGTTGGACGAGAACAACTAGAAGGCACAAAAGCAAGTGTGAACGAGGCACAGAGCTCAGTGCTGCTGCTGCAGGGCAGTCTTGCAGATAAGGAAAGCTGAGTGACAACAGAGTGGGAAGAGCTGAAACAACTATGGGAAGAAAGAAAGTAGTGGGAGCTTGCAGCAGAGATAGCAGAGGCAGAGCAGCCATTTGAGAACTCTGAGAAAGATGCTCATTTGGTTTCTCTGGAGGAGAAGTTCCAACAGTCAAAAGAGGGAGTAGAGCAGATAAAGACCAAGTCAAATGAGTTGCGAGAAAGGAACTACTCTGCCGTGGAGGCACTGGCAGCTGCTGAGAGACTGAGTGAAGAGAGGCTTGTTCAGACCAGAAATGCTCAACGTGCGATGGAACACATGCCAAACTCTTTCCACACAGAGATCATAAACACCCTACATACTCTTTTTCTTCACATTTCAGTGGACACAGAACAGAGTAACTGGTTGAAAGAATTTACACTGCAGGCCCAGTGGGATCAATGCAGAGCTTCTCTCTGAAACCGAAAGTGGGGCTTCTTGAGTTTAAGTTTTGGGTTTTTGTTTGGTCTCCCCTCAAAGGTCCAGCTCAGAGGGAGCAGTGGTGGAGCGGTGCCTTTGGGGGGGTTTCTGTCAAGGTAGATGACGCTCTGCTCTGACTGAGCACACCTGGGCTCATTAGGGCACAGGTGTACTTCATTGGGGCAGGATTTATAAGCCCAAATGAGTCAGAGCAGAGCATCAGTCATTCACATGGGTAATCTCCGTAGTAACCGTGGTGCCTTCGATTTTGTGCCTGTATCTTTTGTTATGTTCAGTTCGGTTAATAAAGTCAAGTGTGAGAATCCTGGCTTGGCGTTAACATCCTACCCACATCACCACAGCGTTTATCCCAGAAGTTTATGGGATAATGGGAAAATAGTGTAAACAAGCTTATTAGGGGTAGGAAAAAAATTATTAACCAGAACCACAAAAAAAGGAACCATCTAACACCGCTGCTCATAAATGGTACTAAATTAAGTATCGAAAAACTTAAAGGCTGTTAACTTGGAAATGTCAAGTTTGCTTGTCAAGTCAAAAACAAATTAAGGATTTATTAGTTAATAAAATAAAAGTCAATAACTGCACTGAAACTATACAAACTAAAAGAGAAACACTTGCATCTTTTAGAAACATTATTGGAATGCCGCTGCAGCTCACCATTCTCCACCCATGGATAAGTTTCTTTTAGGTTATACTTTGATAGTGTTTTTTGTATAATAATTGTCACTCAATTGCATTCACTTTGTATATTTCTTAATAAAAAAGACAAACATATTAATGCATTACACTGTGTTAAAGTTTGATTATGTTTCTTTTATTCATGCAAACAAAACAGGTTAAAGCAGGCTATCACATACTTTTTTAAAAAGCAGCCATAAAAATATATCAGATAAAGTTGATTTCCTAAATTGAGGCCAAGGATGTTTGAGCATATGAGGTGGGATAATATCAAGAAAAAACTTTTCTTGTTTGGAATGGTGATGGACACATTAACAGATTAGATTAGGCAGGAGTCCTGTGGACTATGATGTTTGCAGATGACACTGTGATCTTTAGTGAGAGTACGGAGCAACTTGAGAAGACCATGGAGAGTTGGAGATGCTCTAGAGAGGAGAGGAATGAAAGCCAGTAGGACTAATACAAATACATTAGTGTGAATGAAAGTAAGGACAGCAGAATGGTTTGGATGTCAAGAGTAGAGGTGGTTAATGGTGGAGGACATGGGGTCAACAGTACTGAATAACAGGGAGTGCAGAAGAGAGGTGAAGAAGAGAGTGCAGGCAGGTTGGAATGGGTGGAAAAAAGTTGCAGTTGTATCTGTTGGTACCAAGGAAAGGTTTGGTACCAAATCTGTTGGTACCAAGGAAAGGTTCCTTCTGTTGGTACCAAGGAAATCTGTTGGTACCAAGGAAAGGAAATAAGACCAGTTATATTATATGGGAGGGTGACTGTAGCATGAAAAGACAGATTGCAGATTTAGAGGTAGCAGGGTTAAAGCTGTGTAAAAAGAGGAAGCAGGGGCAGGAAGAAATAGAAACAAATAATCCACTTTGACAACCTCTAATGGGAGAAGCAGAAAGAAGAGGACAAAAAGGCAAATAATTCTTAAATCATGTTCCATATATGTCTCATCCTTGTATAGGAACTTATAGAACTATATGATCAATAAACTCCTGGTTATCAGAGTACAGCTCAAAAAATTAATAGCCTAACCTGAGCTTTTCCTTGAATATACTCATTTCTAATTCTGTCCATCTTCATGACACGCAACGAAAATCTCATCATCTTTAATCCTGACACCTCTAGCTCCACCTCCTACCTCCCACCGTCTCCAACCTGTAAAACATAGTTGGTCTCACTACTGTCCTGTAAACCTTTCCTTTTACTCTCGCTGGTACCCTTCTATCACAAATCATTCCAGCCACTCTTCTCCACCCATTCCAACTTGCCTGCACTCTTTTATTCAAGTCTCTTCCACACTATTGATCCCAAGTATTTAAATTCCTTTACCTTTGTCACCTCTACTCCTTGTATCCAAACCATTCCATTTTTCTCCATTTTGTTCATACTCATGTATTCTACCTTTGTCCTATTCACTTTTGTTCCTCTCCTCTCTAGAGCATATCCCTGTCTCTCCAGGTTCTCCTCAAACTGCTCCCTCGTCCGTTAACCTGTCCATTACTTTTGCAAACAAAAATGGGCTCAGCGCTGATCCTTGATGTAATCCAACCCCTACCTTAAATGCATCAGTCACTCCCAATGCAGATTTCACCACTGTTACACTGCCCTCATACATATCGTGAGTTGCTCTCACTTACTTCTCTAACACCTGACTTCCTAATATAAAATTACAACTCTACACTCTAGGCACCCTGTCATATGCTTTCTCCAAGTCCACCTAGCTTCCACTACTCTTTCCCATGACTTCATCCTGTGGCTGATCCACTTTATCCCGCTATAGTTACTACAACTCTGTGCATCCCCCTTATTCTTGAAAATCGGTACCAGTACACGTTGTCTCCACTCCTCAGGCATCTTCTCACTTTCCAAGATTGTGTTAAATAATCTGGTCAGAAACTCAACTGCCATCTCCCCTAAACACCTCCATGCTTCCACTGGTATGTCATCCGGTTCAACAGCCTATCCAGTCTTCATCCTCTTCATCGTTGCCCTTACTTCCATCTTGCTTATTTGCTGCACCTTCTGGTTCACTATCCTCACATCATCCAATCTCCTCTCTCTCATTTTCTTCATTCATCAGCCCCTCGAAGTACTCCTTTCATCTGCTCAACACGCTCTGTTCACCTGTGAGTACATTTCCATTTCTATCTTTAATCACCCTGACCTGCTGCACATCTTTCCCAGATCTGTCTCTCTGTCTAGCCAAGCGGTAAAGGTCCTTTTCTTCCTCATTACTGTCCAGCCTTCCATACAATTCACCAAACACCTTATCTTTAGCCTTCGCCACTGCTTTCTTCACCCTGCACTTCATCTCCTTGTACTCCTGTCTACTTTCTTCATCTCTCTGACTATGCCACTTCTTCTTTGTCTCCCTCTTCTTTTGTATACAATAAAATTTGTTGCATTAAAGCTGTTTTTTAAATAGGTCAGGGAGCCAACTTAATTAATGAATGTCTTCTATAATTGTGCATACACATTTGCTCTTTCCCTTTCATTTTGTGTTTAGCATACTAGGGAAAAAATGATTTTCATATAAAAAGCATTTTTAAAGAAATATTGCCCAACTATGCTACATCAGCTGGGCATTTAAATGTACACTGATTGCAAAATCCTCCTGACCTATAAATCTCCAACTGGTCTTGAATCACAATATTGAAAGATTAATTATTGTAATCTCCATCAGTCTCCCTCAAAGATTTGGGCTTTTTATCATGAACTGGAATGATGAAAATTATAAGCTTTTTCATACAAAGCCACCCTGCTGTTCAAAACCTTCAGCACTCAGGATTACAACATTCATTTTTGGCGTCAAAGCTGAAAGCCTGCTTAATTCATAAGACCTCTGTGTGTTTAAATAAAGGTGACGATGTGGGAATTCATGGAAATGCTTCATGAGCTCCAATTTCTTAATAAAAAACATTGGTTTGCTTTAACTTTTAATTCTAATGGCTTCTAACAGTAGTTTTCATCTAGAACCAGCATCCAATATTATTATATAACCTCTAATGCTGATTTGCATGAATGCAGTTAAATCCTCACAGCAATTTTCCATTATGCTGTGTAAATCCATCCCGGAAGAGCAGGACAATGTTATTGCAGCAAAGAGACAGCAAATTCTTTATTAATAACACACACACACACACACACACACACACACACACACACACACACACACACACAAATGTTACTCATATCCCTTTACATTAGTATAAGGAGTATAAAATGACCCTTTACCCTGATTTAAATAAATGTTACAAAATTGTATTTCAATCAAATACAATCAATAAAAAAATGCAAGGTTAAATATGACAATATGCAAAAGTTACATTTTAGATATTGTCCTCCGCTGTCACACTGGTCATTTAAAAATGATTTCTATCAGTATATTTTTATAGAAAACAAAACAAGTGTAGCATTCTTTATATATATTCTGCATGTTTCCCATAATAAACAATTAGATTGTTTACTCTCTCTCTCTCCCTCTCTCTCTCTCTCTCTCTCTCTCAGTCTATGTGTTATATTCTGCAGTTAGACATATTCCTTAGCACAATCAAAATAAAGTAAGTACACTTCACTGCATGAAGTTTGATAGTCAGCAGTGGAAAACCCTTCAATCTTTCCAGCGCAGGTTCTTTAAAGCTTTACAGACTATTTTAATGAGAAACACCAAAACAAATACTGCTGGAGGTGGACAGTGCTTTTAGCATTTTCTTGAAATATATCAATATAGACTCAACAGACTACTCAGGCTATTATGAACATCTTCTTCTCCCAAGTTTTGTGGTGGTGAGTGTAAACTTACCATGTGATAAGAAATCCTTAATGTTCTCCACTGCACTCCACTGTTTCTCTGTAAGGCTTTTTGTTTCTGTAGAGAGGTGCTTCCTTGTTCTGAGAGAGAGAGAGAGAGATAGAGAGAGAGAGAGAGAGAGAGAGAGAGAGAGAGAGAGAGAGAGAGAGAGAGAGATGTGATGTCTCAGTGCTAGGTGGAGTAAGGATGAGACGTGGAGAGAGAGAGAGAGAGAGAGAGAGAGAGAGAGGTGAGAGAGTGAGAGGAGAAAGTGAAGAGAGTGAGAGAAGAGAAGAGAAAGTGAGAAGGCGAGAGAGAGAGAGAGAGAGAGAGTGTAGAGAGAGAGAGAGAGAGAGAGAGAGAGAGAGAGAGAGAGAACTTCCCTCCCATCTTGCTGTCAGCTACCGATGTTGATGCAATTAGCTTTGCTCAAACGTCAATTTTTTATTGCAATTCTGGGCTTAATATCAAATCACAGTACAATTTACAGTATCTTTTTGTAAAACTATTCCTGAAATTTTTTCATTCATTCCTGAAAGACAATAATGTAATAATAGTAACACAAGTGAAGTTAAAATGCATAAGAAGTCGTTTAAAAGGGAAAACTCACAATAAAGTTGATCTGCCTGGTTCTCTGGTTGTGCTGGGCTTTATTTAGAAGATGGAGCCAGAAAGTGGATAGGACAGAATTATATCTGCAGTCTCTGTGGATTGTCTCCTCCCAAGACAGGTCAGTGTAATTTTGGGTAGCAGTGGTCCTGATATAAGAGCATTGCTGGTAAACCACCTATAGTTGTGTCCAGTTAAGTACTATCAGGGGAATTGATCTCTGCAAATACTGCCATTTGTTAATATTTCAGCTGCATGTCTAGTTTCCTGTGGTTTCTTACTTTCTGTGGTCTTTAGTTTAGTCCTTACTTTAGTCCAGTATTTAGATATGCAGCTATGTACAAAATAACAAGTGCTTGATTTTAATACTGTATTTAATATTACTGTGCAATATAAAAATATATATTTATTTTACGGTCAGTGACTTTCTGAGGAATTCTTCAGTGTGAAGGAAAATTTGAATTCAGTTTCTGTGCAGGTTTCCATTGTAGGCAGAAATATATTTTATCCAGTTTTTGTTCAATAGTGTAAAGGAAGCATTAATTAACGGGAAGGAGAATGAGTTCAAGTGATTACAAAACTGATAGATTAACAAAAATTGGTGGAAAAGAGGAGTGTGCTTTTATGACAAAACAATGAATTTTTGTGAAAATCAGTCTACAATAGATTACTACACTAATTCATGGAATGGTGAAAGTACCTCATGATTATTTCAGTCATATTAGGTTCGCTCAGGAAATACACAATATTTTTACAAAAGCATTGGTCTTTATCATTAAAAAATAGAGGTCTAAATTTGACAACCTATCTGTATACTTTTCCTAGAAGAAAGAGAAGCCTCTCATGCTTTAAAGTGTTTTATCTTAATTTGTTGCTTCTACCACAGATGCTGAAGCCCCACTATTTCTTGGTAGATTTATGTATGCTGTGGTATAATGAGTGGTATGGGCTTACCAAATGCATAAATGGCTTACTTGAAACATTCTGTCATCACAAAGTGGTAAATTTTCTAAAGACACTTGTATCATCATTTGGGGAATAAAAGATAAATAGATAAAAGCATTTTTAAACCTCAAATGCAAAGCGTTACACAATTACACAGAGTTAACATGTAATGCAAATATGTTTACAGGAGGAAATGTAACACTGACTTCACAAACAGCTGGGTGTCTTCATGCAGAGTGTCATATTTTATTTGAACATCAATATATGATCTACTCTGCAAAAAATCTAATTTACAAGCAACATAAAAACATTTATGCTGTTGAAATGTACATGCTTATATTGCAGAGTAACATGAAATATGCCACATAGCAATTAAAAATCTATTCACAGCTCTAAATCTGAAAATCTTTATTTTCTTCAAATGTTATGATAATAAATGTAAGTGTATCTGTGGTCCCTAACATTTCATCTAACATGTCTTGCAATTCATCTGGCTAAATCAAATTTCTCTCTGATTTCTAAACCCCCACTACCGATTACAGTTGTTTAAATTTACATGCAACATAAATTAAGCCAATGCAGAAAAAGTCTCATTGCTTTTAGCCCTCTACCATGAACAAAGTGTCTGCTTCTTTCATGAAATGCATGAGTTTTTCTTGGGTTGTTGAGTGTCTTGTGAGTAGGTGGTAGTAGGAAAATTCAAAAGCGAGGATGAAAAAAGAAGCAAAGAAAAGATCTAAGTGAATTCCATAAAGAGGGAAGTGATAGTATACAGTAAACATTACACACTGTGAGCTTTCATCACTGCTAGTAGCACATCTCTGTTCCCAGTTTGAATCGAGACAAACTTTTATCTTACACTTTTAGAGTGTGCCCAAAGTAAAGGGTGTTTACCTTGACTCCACACTTATCTCTGAAGATCTCTCTAGCTGCCACCCCCACAAGTAAATCTGTAAATGACAGATTTTTTAAAGGTTTGCCTACAAGATCCACAAGTTCCATTACCCAGAGGCTCATCAGTTTGATGGATGCACTAAATATGTGTCTGTTCCTGTCAGTTGCTCAAGTGATGTGGAACCATCAACACACAGCAGGTGTGTAGCAACGATCCTGGCCTCAGGACTCTAACAGACAGATTGCATCAAAGCAACGTCCTTTAAACACCTTCGGGTTAATTTATGATGGTGAATATTTCAGATTACGTGCATATTTGTTTGTGATATCTCAATGTCTGATTGGATGGATGGATGGATGGATGGATAAACAGAAAAAAAGGGAAAATCAGTTGCAAAATATTATCAGTATATATTAATTGGGGAGACTGGAAAGCTAAAAAAGAGAGCTAGATTAATTTATGTACAAATTATCGACAAATAGACATGAACAATGCATGGATGGATGGAGGTTGGATGAATGAATGGATTATAGAAAAAAGGGCAAATGCAATGCATAGATGAATGAAAAAATGGGCAATGGATAGATGAATAAACTGATGGAAAGATAAATAACATGTGAATGGACTACCAAAAAGGGAAAGTGCTAACATCTATTTAATGAAGATTTATGACATAAAAATTAGACATAGTTGGAAATGTATTGTCTTTACTTCAAGGCAAGGTGGACGTCTCCAGGCATATATGAATTATTGTGCAACAATTTGCCAAGTCACTATCTGACTGATTGAGAGGCATCAACAGCTCTTCACAAGATCTCTGAAGGTATGCTGCGGTATCTTGCATATCCTGTGAGTAGTGATGTTGTTTCTAATGTAATATGTGACATGTGATTGATATAAATATCAAAATACTACACAGTTATGCAATTCAGTACTTTTACATGGAAAGACATGTTTCAGTCTGCATGCCTCTTTTTGCCTTTCTGGAAGTGAAAAGATGGCAAAGGAGCCTATTTTTTCCTGCAAAAGCAGGATGGTATCCATTACAATGTCATCTTCTTTCAGTTCAAAAAACCATACAACATCTCATGCATTTATGCAGTTGCCCTTTTCTTTTTGCTAGTATACATGTATGTTTTCAGTATGTATTCATGTAAGTCTCTCTGGATAAGAGCGTCTGCTAAATGCCGTAAATGTAAATGTAAATGTATTCATCCCTTATATACATTCTTCATATAGAGCTGAGTGGTAGAGTGTGCGGACTGAAGCTGCCTGGCTGACTCCAAAGCTTGCACTGTAACCTAGGGGATACTATACTCTGATATATATATATAAATGTGCATATAATTATATATATATATATAATACCATATATACCATAGTGCACAAAGCAAAACAACAGAACTCAAACACAACGTTACCTAATCAGAGTATATAGTATCAAGTCAGTTAAACTTCTGTGATATTGATCTGGTCAGTTCAGTATCAGAGCGGGTTGTTAATCAGTGTCAGTTGTTTTGATGTTAATGAAATTAACAGCAGGTGCACTGAAGGCTATATATATATATATATATATATATATATATATATATATATATATATATATATTAATGCATTATATATATATATATATATACATTATATACGCATTATAGGCACACACACACATACACACACACACACACACACACACACACACACACACACACACACACACACACACATATATATATATAGGTTTTGTTGCAACAGGGATCATTTACAAATTTACAAGAATTTCTCTGTCAGTTTGCAGTCTGGGAATTTAAGGGGGTGGTTCCTTAAACATTAATTATTCAGTAACTAATTACATGGCAACTTCTGTTTTTTTCATTTGCAGATTTGAACCCTTAATTCTAAAACATATAGTTTAAACATAAATATGGTTTTGAACCAATTATTTTTACCAATTGTAATAGACAAAATTTTCACAGATGGATGTTCGATGGAGGCACTATTTTGGCTCATCGTGCACAAACAAAAAGGGACCTCTGTGAGGCAAAAGGAAATCAAATATCCTGCTGTCACAAAAAATATAATCATTTTTTTTCCCTGACTACATAACCCATTGTTTACCGTTACCCTTCATCCTCACCCAGCCTCATTCAGTTCTTTATGCACCAACACAACACAAAAATAAAGAAATAAATAAATAAAGTGAAATAAACCACAAGCTGCATTCTCTCCACGTCTGAACGGGTTTATGTTGGCAGTCTGAAGAATAAGAATGAACTTAAAAATAATGCAAAAAAAGATTAGGGCTAACGGAGAGGCACAAAACTCATATCACCAGCAAGAGAGAAAGAATATGAGATGATATGAGAAAATATTTAAGTGAGAGCCCAGACCTGCTACTCAGTGGACTGTTAACCAGAGGGCAACCCTCAGGACACTTTTCAGCAGTCTTCACAGCCAGTGATAAAAAATATTTCTATTCAAAAGAATTGTGTTGTGTTTAAAAGTATGTACTGAATTAAAAGCATGCATCTACCCAGCCATCCATTAGGTGAGCCACTAACCAGGTTCACTGTGGTTGGTGGAGTCTATTCCAGCACTAATAGGATGGAATGCTCTTCAATCTGGATTTTTCTCTATGTTATGTTGGTAAATATGGCTCATTGATCTCCCACTGGAGAGGAATGTGAAGTTCAAAGCAGAGAATTTTAACCCATCACTGGGATGACTGAACAGAGGAATCAACCAATTATGTTTTGATTTACAAAGATTGCAGGACTGAATAGTTCAATCTAAGTCTTCTGGAAGTAAATACCTTATTCAATTATTATGAATAGTAGCAGCAGTCAGAAATAAAAATGCCAAATCACTTTTCGGTGTGTGGGAGAGAAATGGAGAGAAAAAGTGAGAAAAAGAATGGGCTAAGCTGCAACCCACATTGCTGTCCTACAGAAGGCTGGCATGTTCGCTATTCAGCCATTGTCCCACTGCTTTCATATTCTCCTCATGTAGGGGTTAAAAACCAACCAATCTCACCTATCATATCTTCTCATATACTTGTTCAGACAGACACACACACACAAAGAATACACTTTTGGTTATAGTATAGTGTATAATACTTTCACTTATAAATGCTTTGGGGCAGCGGTAGACTATTGGTTAGGGACTAGGCCCCAGGATCAGAACATTGTTGTGAGTTTGAATCCTGGACCAGTAAGTTGCCCTGGGGTACCCTGTCCCCATCACTGCTCCCTGGGTACTGGATATGGCTTTCCACTGCTGCACCATGTGTCTGTGGGTTAAGTGCAGAGGATGCATATTGTTGTGGTTCACTGAGTGCTGTGCTGTGTGTTCACAATAACAAATAGCATCTTTCACTTTCACTTCCTCAAGTTCTACCTCATCATGCATTAACTCATGTTTCTGTACATCAAACGCAACATCAACAGACAGCTTAATGCACTTGGAGGAGAATGCTGACAGTAATAAGAGGAGAAGGAGGACCATCCACTGAGGGAGATCAAATATATCTGTGGTGCCCTGGAGCCTTGGCAACAGGAATCTACAGTACCAGCAGGTGTTTAACTCACAATATCCTGTATGATGACCAGAAAAAAAAACAACATGAAGAAATGTGGGCAAAAAACATGCTTTGAAGCTGATAACCAATGGACGCGTTTCACAAATATTGGAAATACCGAGGGCAGTGGTGGCCTAGTGGTTAGGGCGTCAGCCACATGATCGGAGGATCGGGGGTTCGAGCCCCTTCCCAATGGGTTGCCCTGAGGTACCCTTGAGCAAGGTGCCGTCCCCGTCCCGCTCCTCCCTGCGATGGGCTGGCGACCTGTCCAGGGTGCGTCCCCCGTCCTCGCCCTGTGTGCGCTGGGTTGGACGCCAGCGCGACCCCGTTTGGGACAAGCTGCAGATAATGGATGGATGGATGGAAATACCGATACTGATGTGATATCCTGAATAAGAAGGAAATGACGGTTGTATCAGTATCAGTTAAGTAACTATACAACAGCAAAGGTCAGACAAAATGCGAGAGTCATAATGAAAACTCCAAAACAACAGATAATGGTATCATGAACATCCTGAAGAGGACACTAAAAAATAAAAATAAAAAAATTGTAAAGAGAAACAGCGTAAAAATGGGAAAAGTCTGCTAACCATTATAGCTGTACATTTCAGGCCTGATCCATCATCATCAGACACACACACATACAGTTGATTAGTTGATGCACAGTGTGTTCACATTTCTTCCACAGTCAAAAAGAGGCCAGAAATGTTCTTTTCCATACACAGGTTGGTTAAACCTGAAGAGGAGCACCATCAGCTACAGGACCAGCGGAGGCACTTGGAGGATGGCTAAGGCTGAGGCTAATGAATGTTGACAGAGTGCAGCAGCACCCCCAACCCCCCACCTCCCCTATTCTCCACTAAGGACACAGTTTTAGCCTCAAAGCCCCCATCGTGATGAGTCACTCTGGCAATGCCTCTCACCTGAGTCTAGCCTCAGGCCATCCAGGGCAATCTGGGCAAGTCAGAGAAAAGCCTATGAGGGTAAGGGCAAGAGTGTATTACTGCCATTACACAAACTCACTCTTCTTTTTGACTGAGCTCAGACTGGATGACCTTTAGAGTGTATCCTGTGCTGCAGAGTTCATATCTACATGCTTTAAGCTGTAAAAGATGTTCATGATGACTCCTTCAGCCTGATGTTGTTAGATTTTTATGAGCAGATATTGATTGAGGTAACCTGATTCTATTATATAAATCAGACTGCATGAATTCCCCCTTTTTTTGTTTCTGTAGATGGCCATCACTGCCATGTAAGCTTATGTGTGTGTCTGGCATATTAAATACGTGCAAAATATTTGGGTGACAGGAAGGCTTGCTGACAAGGTTTCTCACTTTCAGGGCAGCAAACAAACGTTTTAGCAAAAACACAGCCACCAACTATTGTTTGATCTCAATTTTTATTTATCGTTTAATACATTTATTTATGCTATTGTTCAAGGGGGACATCCTGAACTTTAATCAGAACAAATAAACTAGAATCCTGATTCAGGCAACTCACAGCGATAAGGACCTGGCTTCCAGTCTTGGCCTGGGTGGCATCTATGTGGAGTTTGCATGTTCTCCCTGTGTCTCCATGTGTTTAATGGTTACCCTCCCTTTAAGACATGCATGTCTGCTAAATTGGAGATACTCATCCTCTTTATGTGTGTGTTTGTCCTGCGTTGGACTGTCTGGGTGCCCTGCGAGAACTGGGATAGACTCCAACACCACCAGAGTCCCTGATCTGGAAAAACAACTCAGACAATGGATGGAGTCATGATTTCTCATAAATTCTTTCCACACACACACACACACACACAAACAGAGTATATCTTCCAACAGGAGCACGCACGTTGCCAGATCATGTCATGCGTTCTGCTCGTGTTCTCTTCTTTATTGCTGCAAACAAACAAAAGCTAGGGACGCACTTTTGGCCCTATTGTGTGCGGCAGGCGAACTTTCCGCCGCTGTGAAAGCAGAAAGGCGAATCAGTGTCGGGCACAAAGGTTTTTATTGACACAGCAGAGTGTGTGGGGTCTGCCCGGTGGGGAGAGAGTAAAACTGCGCGGGGCCGGGCGGCCGCCGGTCAGTGCAGCATGAGCCCTCAGAGGGTGCGCAGGCCAGTTTCCACACACTGAAGGTGCCGAAGGGGTGCTGAAGCCATGATCAAGACCAGCTACCAGCGAGAGGTGCGCAAGGAGAAGTACGAGCGCTCCGATGTGTTCGAGGAGCCCGAGGGCGAGGGCGACCCCCGTGCGCGCACCGCCGCCGCCGCCTCCCGCGCGCTGCCCGTCTGGGAGAGTCTGCAGGAGCTCAACAGCCGCCTCGCGCGCTACATCACCCGCGCGCGCGTGCTCGAGCAGCGCAATGCCGTCTTCCGCAAGCAGCTGGAGACGCTGCAGCGCATGGAGGAAGCGGCCGGCCTGGAGGAGGCCTTCAACGAGCAGATCGCCCTCAATAGACAGCGCATCCGCGACCTGTTGGCGGAGCGAGCCAGGCTGCAGCGCGAGCTGCAGGACGCTGAGCGCACGCTGGACGACTTCAGCAGCAGGTCCCGAAAATACTGATTTCCATCCACCCACCCACAAATCCATGCATCCATCCATCCATCCACCCATCCATCCATCCACCCACCACTACCTGTCAGTAACAGAGCGTATTAAAATAGGCAGAAAAAAACACTAGCCAGACACTGAGTTCAAGAGGAAGATGTTAATAAAAGTGCCACTACACTCTTTTGAATATTGGAAAATCGCTAAATTTGCCAGACTCACCTATAGTGATGTGCAAAAGTCTGCATATTTTGTCCCTCATTTCAGTCATTTTCAGTTTTACAGGAATGTTTTTTGTTGGTTAAGCCACAAAGTGACTTATGTATGAATCATTCAACAAAATCAAATTAGTAGATAAGGCACGGAGCAGTGAAGAAACATGTACAGGTAATTCCAGATGATCAGGTTGGTGTTTAGTTTACTGGTGATGAACGCTGAGTGGTTGGAACCCCTTTATCTAGAAACCTTGTATCTTTAGGCACTGTTACAGTGAAACATTTTTTTCCTGTTTCTTTAATCTACTCAATATGCCAAACATAAGACACCAAAAAGGTGTTATCTGCAATGGGGGGACAGACCAAATGTTTTGCACAGTAATGTATGTCTCTAAGCAAAGAGCATTAGAATTTAATTGATTTCTCAATATCTCTGCATATGTGAATGGTTAAGATGTAAAAGCAATTGAGAATGTGTGGAATGCTCCCTTTGTGAGAAGCAATTCAGATTTGTACTCGGTAGCAATGATGGGAACCAGGCATCTGAATTATTTATACCTTTCAAATATGAAATGGTTGTGAATGTAATGCTTAAAAAGGGAGATTCTGTTCTGTGGTACTTTTGAGAAAGTTTGGGCCTGATTTCTTTTCAGTGATGAGGTCATACACATGTGCAGATGTTTTTTTCTGAGCCACTCATTCTAACCCAGGTTACAGGGAGCTTATCCTAGTGCTTTTAAAAGCAAAGAAACAATCTGGATAGATCGCTATTGCAGGCATGGTCAAAATTGCATATAAAAGAAGATATAGGTGCACTGGTCTTCCGATCACCAACACTATGAAGTGTTAGTCAATACACTTTGCTACAATGAACCATTTCACACTATGCCTCTCTAAAATACTTATGTCTTGCATTTATTTCCACTTGGGTATTATGAGTATTTTACAAAAAAAAAACAAAAATGAGTGATCTTCATTAATCCAATTTTGAAATGTGTTTGTTTCATTTATCAAATAAGAGTAGTTGTTTTTGATTACATTAGAAGTTCCTAATTGTGATCTTGGAGAATGCCCAGCATATTTTAATGTTTTTCTTCTCTAACAACTTACATTGAATGGATGACCTAGATAGAAACTGAAAAATTTAAATGGAAAGCTAGGAATTCATTATTGACCACTTTACACTAGTATTTCACAGGAAATCTCCTAGAAACTCCCAGGCAGTCAACTTTTTTTAAAATTTTTTTACATATTTGCTTTAACCCAACTTCCAGCATTCAGTGATATGCAAAACTCCTGGGACAGCCCTCATTTTTTTAAACTTACCTAGGGAAGCACCTTGTTGGTGCATTTTAAAGCATTTTACGCTTCTCAAACAGTATTATCTTTGGCACAATACAGTACAATAACTTAAAGAAATTGGAACAATTGTTTTACTGCTAAAGGTTGCAAAATATCCAAAGATACAAGGATAAAAACATTCAGCATCATCTGTCTACAAATCACCAGCCTGATCATCTGCTATTTTCTGCACCTGTTTCTAAACTAACTTAATGTAAAATGGTTTAGTTCTGCATGAATAAATCAAGAACAGAAATGTTGAGATATACTTTAATTTATGCCTTATGCCACACATACATTTTGGAGTTTCTTCATCTTGGAGTGATTTCAATGAGTAGAGAATTAACATGTGCACTAGACCTCACACACCAAACTCCATAAAATAAGAAGACCTGTACAGGTGTGATAAGAGGTGTGGTGAACTCTATCAGACAGTTTCATACATGAGCTATTAGAGCATTGCTTCTGGTTAACATTGCTTCCCGATAAACCTCTGTTGCCCACAGATACAGAAACGAATGTGACTACCAAGAGCAGCTACGAGGTACCCTGGAGCAACTCAATAAGGTAAGAGAGTGTCTAATAATCCTTTGAGCCCAGATGCTTCCAAACACCATTCTACATGTAGCTTCCCTAATTATGAGCATTCCTACTGGATTCAATTCAGAATTGTATCTGTGTCCACAAGGATGAAATAATGATGGAAACATGCCATGGCTCAGCTGGTGGGAATCTAAATTAGTAAGAACCTTTGGAAGATTGTTTGGATGATCACTCACATCTGCTGTTTTGCCAATGATATTCAAAGCAAGCAGCGAGTGTAATTGATAGTAAAGTGAGGGGGAAAGTGAATTAACCCAATGGGCACATGACAGTTACACCACAAAAACATGCCTTTGCAAAAACATGCATCTCTACATTTAGACGCACTGCTATGGGTTATTTATGGAACTGTGTGTTGTCTGTAATCTTTTGCTGAGTGTGTTTTCTGTGGGATCTGCAGGAGGCAGACGCGGAGCTTCTGAGAAACCTGGAGTATCAGATCGAGTCTCAGTTCTTGCAGGATGACATTAACTCCACAAGAGACAGACATAAAAAGGTAGGGAGCGGCTCGTGGCTATCTAATGATCTAGCTAGGATGGAAATGGGCCAGCAAGTTGCATCACACTCCCAGCCTGCTTCTGTAATCTGTGCGACACAAGCAGTTCACAAAAACAAACAAAAAAGAGACAAAGACTTTAAATGATTTAAATTGACAAAAAAGTTAATTCCATTTAATCATTGTCATTAGCACAACCTGCAATATGCGAAGAGAACTATTAAAAAGAAACTTAATTTAAGATCCTTTTCAGGTGGGTCCTAGTTTCCTAGTTTGAGCTACTTATCCTAACCTGGGTTGCAGGGGTTGGTGGGAGCTTTGAAGAAAGACAGAGAGAAACAAGTTGTCAAAACATCACCGTGCATCCAAAAATTCAGTTTAAAAAAAGAAAAAAGAAAATGTACATATTTGCACTTATTTGTCTTACAAACAACCATTTCAGCATTAAACACATGTATTCAAGTATCAGTTGCTGTGGATCATTTCTCTGATCAAATACAACAATAATACATTATGACTCATCTTAGCTACACTATGAATGATCATACTCACTTGATCAGAAATCACAGTGTCGGCTATTTAAGAGATATAGAAACCATGTGCATCTTTTATAAAGTAATTGAATCAGTGTAATCAGAGACTTCCAATTTACATACTGATAGGCTTTTCTCTGGTTATCATGTACATACCTATATTGTAACTCCTCAGGTGACAGATTAAAATTAATTAAAAGAGGCATTAGCCTCATGAGCTCACTTTTTTTTTTTATAAAAAAATTCTGCTAACTGCAACAAAAACCACAAACCGAGCCACAAAGACCCATCAGAGCAGAATGTGTAAGCAGGCTTTAGACTGTTCAAAAATGATTCCAGGGACCTGGACAGCAAAAGAATAAATAATTCCATTCATTTCATAGTAATTAATAATAATAGTGACACTATTGTTCTTGATGTTTCATCCTTTCAACTTCCTTTAAACTTTTAATGTTTTAAAAAACCTTTAATGAACTCCTCCCCTTTTTCTGTTTTCTGCAGAATCTTGCTGAGATCCAGACCTACGTTAACATCCTGCATCAGATCAACCAGACGGCCGTTCTAATGCCCAGCATGTCAGTGGGTGTCTCAGAGGTAAGTAGGCTGAATTACTGATATATAGAGAGACCAGTGTGCCATTATCAGGCATCATCAGCACCGCAGTGAGAGACGTTTTCTAAAAAACTTTCGAGCTTCTGTCTATATGTTTGCTATGATAACGCGCTCTCTGTCACTGATGTTTGCCACCCACTTTGATTTAGTTCTGAAAGAGCAGCCGAACTGCCTGTTAAGTGCCTAGTGTGCATGACCTCCATTGCTTTGTTCTTTTGTTAGATTGCAAATGAGGGGAAAATAAAAGGGAGAGAGGGAGGTCTCTTTGTGATTTAGTGTTGTGTGGTGATGGTGTCTGCAATGAAGGTAAAATGTGTTTTATTGTAGTACAGATAGCTGGCTTTGTGTCTCAATTCAGTTCAATGAGCTGTATATTTCAGACCACCAAAGAAAATTTAAGATTCACATAGATAATAACTCAAAGATTTGTTGGCACATCCAGACTTCCATTTCACAAGCTTATAAACAGATACCTTATATACTTTTGGTGGAGATTTGTTTATTTCTGATATCTCAAACAGAAATGGCATTTAACACATGCATTATTGTTGTATTTGATCAGTAGGCAGGAATTTAAAAAATGCAGGAGATTTAAAACTCTAAAGTTTTAAGTTAAAAAACTAAAGTTTTAAGTTAAAAAAAAAAAAATTCTGGCCCATAAAACCTCTGGTATTACTCATACATATATCATTAAATGGTTTAACAAATATAATTATTTTGATGATAAACAAGATTCATTAGTTTACTCTGCTTTACTTTTTGTCAGCAGCTGCTATGATCTCTCTTATCAGGTGTTTCACTTCATTTACAAATTTAATGAGTAACACAATTGTGGCAGCTTTTGTGCTGGTTTTGTGTATTTTCTAGCCTTGTGGGGGCTTTGTGGTCTATGAGGCCTGTTTTCTGAGGATGACACACACACACAGAAACACACACACTCACACACACACACACACACACACACACACACACACACACACACACACACACACACACTACTCCTTTGCAGTGAAAGACTACAACTAACAGAATAGCCTGTAACTACTGTTTACACTTACCTACATCTTAAACATATGCCTCTTAATCATATCAAAGCATTAAACTTTCAAGGCATTAAACTCTGAATTTCTGAATCAGTAAGTTTCTCCTTATTGGAGCATTTTAGACAAGCAAAAACTACCGAACAGTGAATGTAATCATGATGATTTGAATGTAATTTTAATTAGCCTTACATATGACATTATTGAAGAATTAAAGTTATCTCCAGTGGTATTTGTGCTCTTTCTCTCTCTCTCTCTCTCTTTCTCTCTCTCTCTCTCTCTCTCTCTCTCTCTCTCTCTCTCTCTCTCTCTCTTTCTCTCTCTCTCATTTGTCTTAGGAGCAGGAGAGGCTGATAGCTCAGAAGAAAGTTCCTGCTCTGCAATGTCAGCTAGAGGAGTACAAGAGTGCCCTCTGCCAGCTTCAGGCACAAAAACAGAGGCTGAGGACTGAGGTAGGTCACCATGGAGACGAGGTGGCGGGTATGGGGGTTAGGAGGTGGAGATTTTCATGCACTGTCAATGGGAGGCGACAGATTGATGAGTGACAGTAGCTCAGCTGCTTCATTGTACAGTATAGGAGGCATTCAATTAATCTATTCTATTCACACATGCAGAACTATGGATGACAATAAGGCCAAATAAATTTGGCAACGGTTCTGACTTCTGAACATATGTAAGGCATGTAAACTCTAATCAACCTGGCTATATTTCCTCTCGCTGATGATTGATATGAGTGTGTGTATATTACCTGCATACAACTACTTTTCTCTGATAAACACACTGGGGCAACACCATGTAACTGCCACTGTCACTTCTCCCAGACCTCAGTGTTGGAGCATACTATCAAGAGCACGCAGGAAAGCTATGATGATGAGATCCAGCTTTACAATGAGCAGATTGAGTCACTCAGGAAAGATATCGAGGAGGCTGAGCGCTCACTGGAGAAATATACCAATGACTGCAGACAGCTGGCCATGTACCAGACCTCACTGGAGAATGAACTGGAGAGGTACAAGAGGATAATTGAGAATGAAGACAACAGGTGAGTTAGGCCCATTTATCCACAAGAGCTATGTGTGCAAAGATTTTCCATTTTCATTGTGGATGAGCATCAGTCATAATCTGCCTCATACTGAAGAGAGCAAATATATCTAGGCATGGCTTAATGTATGACTTATACATGGCTACGAATTCAACCTGAAATCAATTGCTGAAATCAATTGGCCCTTGTTCAGTCTGAAAGATTATTAGCCACAGGATGGCAGTAGAACCTCAGTAACTCAACTGTGGCAATGTTTCTATGACAGATCCTCATTGTTTAGGAACACGGTGACTTTTATGTGCAGAATCCTACATTCAACCTTGTATTTGAAGTTCTGGAATTCAGCATCAAATTTGAATTTACTTGTTTGAAAACATTTAATTTACTTATTTGCAGCCCAAGATTATGGCAAGAATGAAAATACCAACAATGTCCCCTAGTCTGTGTATTTCTTTGTTTCATTTATGTAAATTTCCCTCTGTTTAGTAAAACCGTAACAAAAAATTTCATAAAAGCCATTTGTTCCAGATTGAAACCTGCATTAACTCAGGTACCACTGATGTTCCTGGCTGTGATTTAATTTCTCCCTCTCTTTCACAGATTGAATTCAGCTATAATTGGAACACCCATTAGCCTGTTCACCACCAATTACAGACAAACTCCCAGTTCCACTGTGAGCAGTCGAGGGAAAGGTGAGGAAGGGGAGGGAGGAGCAACAGGGGGAGGGCTGTTATATAACATCACCGTTATGTTAGTTTTAAAGAAATAGTCCAGTATATATAAATATATATATATATATATATATATATATATATATATATATGTGCTGTGTGTATGTGTATATATATATATATATATATATATATATATATATATATATATACTATATATATATAAATTTTTTTTTTTTTTTTTTTAACCAAGTTTGGTGTTTTTAAAAGCATTCTTTTAAACTATGATGCAGCCCAGCACAGTGGGTCCCCACTAGCCAGATCTGCATTTCAGATTTAAACCGGTCCTGTACATTGTTGAAAAAGCATTCTTGAGATTATGAAATATTAATGAATACTATCTTAAAAATAGAAGCCAAGAGGTTTCTTTAGTGGCCTTGGTGTGAAGTTCATGTTCCCTGGGGAACCTTTTCATTTGTTTGTAAATTGAAGTGCTAATGTGAAAGTATAATCTTATTTTGATGTCCCTCATTTCAGACAGCAGTGGTCTTGTGGTTAGGGACTAGGCCCTATGATTGGAGGGTTGTGGGTTTGAGTCCAGGGCCATTAGGTTTCCCTGAGGTACCCTTGAGAAAGCTATCTTCCCCAACATTGCTTCCCTGGGCACTAGCTAGAGCTGCACACTACTACACTGTCAGTGTATAGATTAAAAGCAGAACAAGCATTTCGGCCTGTTTCACTGGGTGTTGTTCTGTGTCTTCACAATGACAGCCTAGAACTTTGAGGATTTGAATGGAATAAAAAAATATATTTCCTTGTTTGTTCTGCTTGAATGATTCAAACGTAGGTCACTGTGTGATTAAAGAACAAAAAAAAAACAATCATCTGAACCTGCTCCAGATGCAGCGACTGGACTCAAACTAGTTGCCAAGTCTACAGAGCTTTTTCTCAATAATACAATAGATAACACACCGGCTCTTTGGAAGTAAAATAGGAAGAAATTGGGGTGGCTCAAGACTCCACAGTACTGAATTATTTTATGTTTTTTTAAGCTGGAGTTCTACATCCCAGTCTTGGCAACCCCGCACTGTGCAGACCTAATTTGGCTCATCAAGAAATTGGGCAGCATTTAGCCAAAAGAAAGCAGAAAAATGTGCAGAGCATATTGTCCCAAACAGAAACTAGAAATTAAAATTCCATTTATAATATGTCCATTCATCAATATTTTTGCAGAAATTAATATTTGTATTCTTTTCCCCAGCCATGTCCTGCCCAGTACTGCATGCAAATACCAACAACTGCATGGTTCTTTTGCATAATACCGGGCTGCTGAACTAACAGCAAATTACTGTTGGTAAATATGGTTTTGCTTACTTTTTCTAGGCCTAGGAACAGCCAAGGGAGTTAATATAGGCCCTTCAGAATCAAATATTTTTAGCAAAAATAAAGCCATAAATATTAGCTCATGTTCATGAGCACAAATGTGTTGATGATTTGAAACCCTTGACTTACTAATTTAACTTTTAAATTTAACCAGAACTGCTTTGCAGCCTCTCTGTGGCTCTGTATTTGTGTGGAAAAAGCTACAATTGTGAGTGCTGGAGATCAGTGTGCAGCTGCTGTAGCAATGATGCATGACGTTGACCTTTCCAACAAGCTCTTTTGGCACAACACTGTGCGAGTGTGGATCGCTTGACTAATTGCTGTGTGCACAAAGCAGCAACACCTAGTGATTCATTTGGTGCAATAGTGGCTTTAAGCAGGCAAAGAAAAGGCTTAGGTGATTGTTCTCTTTTTGCATGTTTTTAGGGTTGCACAGGCGATTGCATATTAATTGTTACTTTGATTTTAGCCTCTGCAATTAGTTTAATTAGCATCAAAATGAAGTGCTATAAACTGTACTACTCAGTGAATGAGATAATATTCATATCAATAATTCATTTGTCCACATGAGATCATTCAGTTCTCAAATCACACTCTTCTGTTGGCTGTGAGGTGAGTTGTGTCCAGTCCTTTTTGCTGATATGTTTGCCTAGTAAAGGATCTGGAATGTGTGTTAAAGGACAAACTCTAGATTTTTTGCACTTTTTTTAGGCTTGTTTGGTACCAAAAACAGTCATACTAATTCAGCTAATTCATTATCCTTTTCCAATCTTTCCAAAATCCATTACAGTTAAACAGACAGTCTTTCATACTTTGCTAAACTGCTGTAGTACTGAATAAAAGGATATATGAAAATGCATTGCCTTTTCATAAAATAGGGAATTTAAAATTTTGATCTGGAAACTTAATTTCTCTTTACGGATAGCAAAAGTAGACGATACATTTAAAAATATTAACAGAAGTTTATATGCTGCATTGCATTCTTTTATTGATGTCACTTGTTTTATTTATATCAAATACCTATTGCATTATTTTGTGCTATATGTGGAGCTCTGGCGCTCTAAATATCCTCTATGTTCACTATTTTAACCAATTTCACTCATAGATATCACCCAGGCAATCCAGGACATCACCAATGTCAAGCCCCGTCAGAAAAACCTAGCCAAGAAAGTGGCTAAAAAGAAAGAACTCTCTACCAAAGATGTTATCGACAGTGGGCAAGAGGAGAAGAGTGCCGGTGAGGCTTATGAGGAGGAGAAAAGAGCAGCAGAGGAGTTGGAAGGAGAGGTGAAACAAGAGGGCATACTCCATTTTTTTGAGAGTCGCTCACGCGAAAGAGATGTGCCAGATGGTGCTCAGATCAGCAAGGCATTTGACACACTCTGCAACATTGATTGGGACAGGATGCGCAGTACAAAGAAACCAGCCCATTGCTGATTTCTTTACCAAGGGTCGCTATGTTCTGGTAACAGGTGAGTCTAGTTACCTAGACCCCTGTTTCTATACGTCCACTCCTTCTGCAGGCCACATTTCGGTTACCATCTGTGATGACATGATCTCACCGTATGAGCCCTACAGCCGCAAAACTCCCTCTCCCACTCCTGGCCCCTCACCTGGTCCTGCCCCCAGTCCCTCACCTGCTCCTGCTCCCAGTCCCTCCCCTGGCCTGCCATAATCCACGGACCCCTCAGCCCTCAGAGAATGGCAAGGCAGGTGAGGAAAAACAAGCCGACAGCGATAATGGCAAGAAACCTTTGGAGGGACCCAGGGATTCAGATAAAGCCAGAGAGGCAAGAAGCCCGACTCCACCACCTGGTCCTACTCCACTGCCAAACAGCATGCCTCGAGGCCCGTGTCCCACCCCTGAACCTGGCCAGCCCTCATCCCAGAGGAGCTCCAAGGAAAAGGACACGGAAGACATTCGCGACCCGAGGAGCTTCCTGCCAGCCAGCGGCCTACCTGGCTCCATGAGCATGAGAAAGTAAGTGGTAGAGTCAGTCGCTCTCACCTGTGCCAACAAGGTCAAAGGGCTATGAGGAGACAGCAATGGTGGTGGAGACAATGATTAGAAAAGACCAGCAAAAAGAAGCATGGAGACCGAGCCACTTAGAAAGACCCTTGCCCCAAGAAAAAAACAGCAAAACAACACCAACAACATAATACATTCCACTTGTTATTGCCATTCCTGCCTCTTTGCTGCTCCACCTTTGCCTAATGCTACAATGCTTCTGCCGCTCTCCAGGTGCTATAATATTCCTACCACACCTTTGACCTTTACTGTCTGAAAACTGGGAATCTCAAAAACCAAAGAAGCCCATATCCTTCACTCCCCATTACTCAAATAAAGACATTTTTTTGATACATTGTTTAAGCTAAAATTATTAGTGCCTGTTTCTAATCAGAATAATGCTGCTGACCTCAGGAATATGTTTCCCCATTCACCCTCGAACTTCAGAAAGACCTGAGTTCAAGAGATTGAATAGCTTCCATTTTGTTCAATTGGAATATTAGTAATAGCCAGACACACAGTTCTGCTGTGTATTGATTGCTTTTCAAATAAAAAATCAAAACACCCAAAAAATACATATGTTGTGTTTGATTTTCAAATTTATGGTTTTGGAAAAAAGGAAAATAATATACTGCCCACACTACTGTTTTTTTCTGTCCATATAAATGAAGAACAGTGTGTTAAATAGCTAAAACAGTAGTGGCAGATACTCTCAAGTCCTGTATGAATTTGGTCTTTTTTATAGATAAAAGTATACTATAAATATATAGTATAGATATATATAGATAAGTCATTCTATAAACATCCTGATAATCATTTTTACACATATGCTTTCTAACCAAAGAGGATATTTGAGTTTCTTGGGATTAATTATTGTTAAAACATATAAGATAACGCAAGTATAGAGCTTGATAGGTTTCAGCAAAAGAGCTATAACAGCTGGATCAGATATCAGAAACAATACATCAGATTGGAAGCAGCACACTTTCACACTGAAATTTCACATTGTTTGCTAGAAATGGAGCAATATATTAAAAATATAATACCACATTTTGTCACAAAATAATTCATGATGATAGATAAGTTAAAATGATAAAAAGTGTTACAATTTTAAAAAATACATGAATTTAATGATCACTTTTCAGCAGTTCATACACTGATCTGTAATGAATGCAATTCAAATTACACATTGACCTTATGCTTGATATACTGAAAAATGCAAATTTTGGTGTAATTTATCACCATCCATCCATCCATTATCTGCCGCTTGTCCCAAACGGGGTCGCGGGGGAGTGCTGGTGTCCAACCCAGCGCACACAGGGGCGAAAGACGGGGGCAGCACCTGGACAGTCGCCAGCCCATCGCAGGGAGGCCCGGAGACCAGGAATGACACCTTGCTCAAGGGTACCTCAGGGCAACCCATTGGGAAGGGGTTCGAACCCCCGATCCTCCGATCAACGTGGCTGACACCCTAACCACTAGGCCACCGCTGCCCCTTGTAATTTATCACAATAATGATAAATATAGTCATATTGCCCATCCCTACTGTACATTAGATTTCTTCCAGTGGGGTAGTTGAGGGCTGAGCACTATTCTCAGATAGATTCTAATCTTCCAATATGAGGCTAATTTTACATTTTATAAAGGTTTCAGTTGTTATTGATATTTAAAAAGAGTATATTCTTTATAAATAAAGAATGTGAGACTGTAGGGTTTTCAGACCTAGGGACTAAAGCAGCGCTTTGTACTGCTTAGCAAGCTGCTGCACAGTCTTTCTTTCTGCACCCTACACTGAAGGTGTTTCAGTGAGCCAGCTGGTGATGACACTCATCTATTTTTCATGAGGTGACCTGCGGTGCAGATGTGACCCTCCATTGATCTACTCCAGCCAGAAAGCAAGAGCGCCAACGTTTTTGTGTCAGTTTATAGTCTAGCTCACACAGAGAATTTCCTCACTAAGAATTTCACCTGGCTTCTGAGGAAGAAATATATACAATGCTGTGAAGTTTTAGGCAGGTCTGGAAAAAATGCCTTGATAAAGAATCTTTCAAAAAATATAAATAATGATTGTTATTTTTATCAATTTACAAATACCAGCGAGCGAACAAAAAAAAAATCTAAATCAAATAATATAATATTTGGTTAGTACCTTTTGTCATCAAACTAGCATCAATTCTTCTGGCCCCCACAGAGCGCCCTGATCTCAACATCATCCAGTGTGTCTGGGATTACATGAAGAGACAGAGGATGTGAGGAAATACCATCACAGAAGATCTGTGGTTGGTATCAAGATGTTTGAACCATGCCTAGCCAGAGTTCCTTCAAAACTTTATTGCAAGTGTAAATAGAAGAATTGATACTGTTTTGAAGGCAAAGGGTGGTCACACCAAATATTGATTTGATTTATATTTCTCTTTTGTTCATTCACTGCATTTTTTCTTGATTGATGAAAATAAATGATTCATGCTCCATTTTGAAAACATTCTTTGTTTACAGTATTTTTCCACACCTGCCTAAAACTTTTGCACAGTACCGTACATAAAAGATGAAATGATGGGGACTAGGTACTAGCTTACTACTAAAGTAGTAAAAGATTAGCTCATCAAACAATTCTTTGTGAAATACCATTAAGCTAGGTTACATAACCTCCAATCTAGGCTACCTTTCATAACTGTATACCTGTTTCCAAACAATCTAGGGCAAAACATCTTTTCCATCACTCAAGTGCTTTAACAAACAGCAGAACAGATTTATTATTAGATATATTGAAGGATATGAAAAATGCTGTAGTCAACCACAAGCTGTGATCACACATTCCTTCACCATCTTCAGATATAAACTCTTCCTCACTAAAGTATAACAGAAATAAATATCACACACTGTGTTTGCAGGTGCTAAACTTTAGGTGAGTAGTGAGACACAGAAAGTAATTTACAGTCACAAACTGTACAATAGATGTCTTCGCAGAGGTGGCAAGACAATTTAAGCAAGAAGAACTTAATATAGTATCTATATATAGTGTATATATACATTTTTTGTAAATTGTAATAAAAAGGAAGAAACTAATACAGAAAGCAAGGTAATGGTTTCATCTGTAGGGCAGACCAGTTTGTGATAATACACATTTTATTATGATGGGGCTACATGGAACATTCATCAAACTGGGAGATTGGAACCACGGTGGAAGAAAAAACTAAAAGGAGCATAGAAAGGAGTAGCGAGTGAGAGAGGTATACACTGATTGAATGAATGAGAGAGAGAGAGAGAGAGAGAGAGAGAGAGAGAGAGAGAGAGAGAGACAGGGCATCATGCAGGATTGTTCTTGGGCTAGTTGCTTTTACTCATTAGGCTCTTGAGGCTCCTCTCCACAGCCTCATCCAGCTCCTCTTCCAACTCTTCCTTTTTGGACATGGCTAGTTTGGACTGGTAGTCCCTCACCACCTGGTCTATGAGGTGCCTCTGTGTCCCCCATGCAGCATGATGGTCCACTCCTTAAGCCGCGGTCTGTAGGGTGTCTACCATAAACCACCTCCAGAGCCATGTGCCACGTGGATCCTCACCCCAGGTGTGTGTGGTCATGAAAGGCCACTTGTCAAAGCCCACTTTGGCATCAGCATCACGTGGCCGGCGACTAAGCAGGATGGACTTAGTACCATGGGTGAGTCATGTTGATGGTAAGGTGCGCCCGGCGACTTGCGATCACCGTCACCACTGCCTGGACATGTTCCAGGTAACGTACAAAGTTCTCCTTGCCCTGACAGGCATCTGTGTTGATGGTAAGAGAAAGCTTTTCGCCAGACTGGATCTTACTGTAATGAGAGATAGTGAGAGAAAGATATGGAAAGAGAAAAGTGAGTAAATAGCAACACTGTTATAAGTAGGACATTTTTTTTTTTGGTTTTGTTTGTTTTCCTGTTCTCTGCTGCACTTTGTCCAGTTCCACTGTGCACCAACAAGCCTAGCATGTGCTTTCTCTAAGAAAAGCTGCATCATTGCATGTTTTCAAACAAAACATCCATGGATAGGAGAACATTAACTGCCAATTATGGCACATCAACCAACTGGCACCTGTGCTGTCTAGCATTGCACTGAGCAATGGTGCAGGAGGACTATTCTCATTATGAGAAGACACCAGTTGTGCTCTCTTGAAACCTCGTCATGGATGGCTGATAAGCACCGCACCACAAAATGTTCCCCTTCAGAAAACTATTCCCATCTCTAAATTAACATGCTATATAATTTAAAATTACCATTTAAGTTACAAATCCCTTTAATTACATTATATGAAAGTGTTCTATAAAAACATGTGCTTTGCATAAACAAGTGCTAACAAATTCATAACTTTATTTTCTTTTCGTCTGTAATAATATATGCATGCATCAGTACTCAATGCAAATCTTCCTGAATTTTGCCCAAAGCAATGGATCATCAGTCCAAAAACTTGTTAACAGCTATCATCTTTTAAGTATGGTTTGTCAGGGTTTAAGTCAGTTTAATAACTATTAAAAAGGTAAAAAATCCCAGCATAGAGGGCCCTGGGCAAATCTACATTCTCAAAGTCACTAAACAAAGATGAGTAAATGATAGGCCGCACCTTATGAAATATAAAGCACAGAATAAAAAGACTTAGTGCAAATATAACAATTCAGTTATATGGAAACAGAATTAATACATAATACATATGTGTTGAAGAAGCATTTATGTATTAGATTTAAGAAAGTAAATAACTATTTTTAACATAAATATTAAACAGGCCTACATGAACATGAAACCAGGCTCCATTATAAACACAAAGCACATCTAGCAAAGTGTTTTAAGGCCAAAAATGAACATTTGTGCACAATTGGGTGGAGAAACAAACATGAACATGAAACATGAACTTTCTGTTAATGAAGCAATCTTTGCTACACTCTTTACATGAACTGGTTTATTAAAAAGTATTGTTAAAAAAAATAATGTCAGTAAAAAAAATTGACTACAACCAAATTCTATTATGTACCCCCTTTTAATATTTTCCACCTGGTGTCAAGCAAGTGCTTTGTAGAGGAAGGGATCTTGTCCTCGCTGAGGTGGCTGCTTTTTGTTGTTGTTCCAGCACAAGAGCACAGCGCTGCTGACAGGCTGTTTATTCTGCATGGGATGATATGGGAAGGGTTGGAGCGAGCAGCCATAAAGTACGCGTAATGGCATTTATCAGAGCAGGTGCCAGCCTGCTCCATTGCACTAAATTGGGGTGTGTATGTGTATGCAGGAATTATTGTAGAGGCTGGGCGTGTTTCCCGAAACTAATTCATGCGCAGAAGTAGCTGAAGCGATCAAGACATTAGAAAGCGTAAAGAGCAGGCATTACATGTAGCTGCTAGGTCATTTTGAGCACGTCAGATGATCGTGGGAGCATACCTTATACATTGCCTTTCATTTTAAAATGCACAAAATGAAACATATAAATTAACATCCATGTCACGTGTGTTGGGTTTTGGGCACGCTAGAGGGCGCTCTCTGTCACGTGTGTTGGGTTTTGGGCACGCTAGAGGGCACTCTCGGTCACGTGTGTTGGGTTTTGGGCACGCTAGAGGGCGCTCTGTTCTGACTAAAGCACTGAGCCCCTGCGGATCAGGTGTGCATCATTGAACTGTTATTTAAGCCCCGATGAGTCAGAAACAGGCGCTGACTCGGCTCAGACAGGCTATGCCTACGCGTAATGGTGGTTTTTGTCCAGTCAGTCAGTCAGTCAGTCAGTAAGTCAGTCAGTCAGTCAGTCAGTGCACAGTCTGAGTTCTTGTTTGTTTGTGTTTCCTCCTTTGTTTAATAGACTTCTGTTCTGAACCCCTGGCACGGACCTGACGTCCCTCTGGTACCACACCACCGTTACAATCCACCATAAGCCTGTGGTTTTAGCAGGTTGAGAGAGGTTTTGGGGATATATTTTTATTATTGGTATATATTATTGGTTGCAGCAAAATATTCTTCCTGTGACATCAGCAAATCTTTAGAAAGGACCTGGTGCAGTTCAAAGGTGCCAAATTTAATTTCTCCTTGTAACTGGTCTCCAGTGCAGTGGGTGTACTTATAAGATGGTGCAAAATATGGATTTAATTAGGGGCCTCCCTCTTGAAAGGCAGATGTGATCAATTTGTAGATAGAAAGCCTCAGATCATTAGAAGATTAGAAAAAGAAGGAAACAAACCAAAAAAGTGCTGTTCTTCTGATAACACGTTGTGCCTTCACTGCTGAAGAGACTAAGGGGTATTGAGGGGTGGGGTGTTTTTTTTTTTTTTTTTGCAAGGTATTAAAGCACACACTGGATTATTAATAGACTGGCGACTGGAGGAGGTTCACGGCTGTGCTCTGATTGTAATTACTGCTCTGGAACAAAAGGTGCTGCACCGTGAGCCTGGAAACACCACCATCTCTGGATGAACACTTTATAACTGCAGTGTGGTGGGCCTAAGCAAAAAGTTGATGAAAATGGAAAGGATACATGGCATATATACTAGATTAGTTAATCACACTGTGTTGGCAGCAGTTTAGAAAATATGTGGGGATGCTTCTGCGTTTGGCTTCAAACACATATTGCTTTCACCCTCCCAGCTCGATAACATGAAAAAACCTGCTAAAAGCAAGTAAATTCAAATACAAAACCAAGCTGAATAATGGAAGCGATGTGCTTAATGAATCACTTTTTTCATTGTACAGCAAAAACATAAATTGCAAATATATTTCACTACACAACAATCTGTTATTAAACAGTCTGGTTGAAAACAGGATCCTCCATGTACTCTCAGCCACCCACACACTCCCTGCCTACACAGTCAACCCACACAAAAATGCCTCAACGCCCCAGCATGTTCTATATTCATCTTGTTACTATTGCACACAGTCACACACAAACGCTTTTCTTCGCTCCTCTTCACACATAACTTAGTATAAATGAGGCCTACATAATGATGCACAGTACCAAATCCACCAGCATCCTCAGTGAGTTGCGCCTTGTTTATCAAACCTCCCTCCAAATCAATTAAAGCCTTAGTTTTCCACATACTGCCCGTAGCGGAGACACACGTCACATTGTTCATCGCAGGTTAGCTGCCTGCCCATTTGGAGGCATTCATTAGTCAGGTCTGAGAGAGGCCTTATCGCCCAGCAAAAGCCCTACTTGCCTCTGAGTCATTACTATTCTGAGGTGAATTTCTTTCTCTGTTCTCCTTCTTAATTGCCATTCTCGCCTGTTGCTGTGGCTCAGGCTCCTGTGGACTCTCAGTAAGGTAAGATATGAGATGTGGCACCTTGTGGATGGGGGACTGACAAATAGACATTTGAACATGTTCATTGTCAGGACCTGGAGTTTTACATATGTTCCATACATGAATTTTGAAATATATGACATAGATGCAAACAGTATTAACCGTAAACTTAAGCTAACCTTAATTTGATGCCCTTGTCAAACCCAGCAATGAAACAGAAATGGCTTTACTCCTTAAGTAAAAAAAATGGACCTTACAATAACAAGTTAGGACCATTTTACGCTTTTCATCCAAGTCCTTAAAATGTACAAAAACAAATACAGGCACAATCTCACACACATATGTACACACATACACAATCCCCTCATGTCACTCAAGCTCAGTCTAATTGAGGCTGTTGCCATAGCATGCTATGCCCAGCAGTGAGTAGGAGAGGTCTAATTATAGAGATGTGAGAATGAAATATTGGGTGCTGAGGGGAGAGAGAGAGAGAGAAGAGAGAGAGAGAGAGAGAGAGAGAGAGAGAGAGAGAGAGGAGGGGAGGGGAGGGGAGAGAAAGGGAAGGGGAGAGGGACTCCCTGGGTTTGTAGGGAGAGAGAGTGGGGTTTGACACATGCAATATGCCATCATGTGGAGCTCAGGGTTGGATCAAAGCAGAGAGTTGTCAGACTGCAGCAGTCTCTCCCCACAACATCTACACCCAGCCGACACAAGTGATGAATGTCAAAAAAGGAAACTGATAGCTAGGCAAAATTAATTTCTGCTGCTGCAGTGCCACCCTTGGTTTCTTAAATATATGGATCAACTACAATACTCAAACCACAGATGAAGTGAAGTGAGTAGCACTGATTATCTCATTACACTGATGTATGTCAAAAGGTGAGATGTATTACACAGCAAGCAAACTGTGAATTGAGGCTTGTGTGTTTGAAGCAGCAAAAATGATCAAGTTTAACAACCATTTCTGACCTCTGTAATGCCTAGAAAACTGGGTCAGAGCATCTCCAAAATGGCAGTTCTCTGTGGTTTTCTCCACAGTATGCATTGGGGGAGTCCCACCAAAAATGTGGCTCAAAAAAATGTTATCTAGCAACAAGGTCAGGGGTCCCTGAGGTTCATTGATATACGTGAGAGCAAAGACTTGGCCCTCTAATATGATCACACAGAAGAGCTACTGTAAAGCAAATGGCTGAAACAGTTAATGCTGGCTATGATAAAGAGGTGTCAGAACACACAGCTTGTTGCATATGTGGCTCCTGAGCCACAAGTCAGTCATAGAGCCCATGTTAACACCTTCCAACAGCAAAAAATGCCTACAATGGGCATTCAACGATGAAAGAAAGAAAAAAGCAGAAGGCATGGTCTGATGTATCATATTTTCTTTCACATCATGTGGATGGTCAGGAGTGTGTGCATCATTTGCAAGTGGATATATTGCCCTACCACACTTGATCTGCTGCTAATGTGTTGGTGGCAGCACTCCTTCAGAGGTCTAGTTTATTCAGAATCTCTAAAGCATTAGGCTCCAGATGGTTTGTGATATAACACACACACACAGCACAACTGATTATATATATGTGCCACATTGCATTGTTTGTCATTATAATTGTGTTATAATGATATTCATAAAAGGTAAAATCATTATGTTCATTCCCCCATCATCAAACAAATGCATCCTTTAGTTGGTTTAATCACAATTTATTGGCTATTTGAAGCTACAGTGACTAACAGGATTAACCGGATGAGATCATCAAACACCAAGAGATAGTACCTGGGAAGCCACTATGTTGGCTGCCCACAGCTCCATCGTGTTTGTGTATGCTCACAGTTTTGGAGCGTTTGCTAGTGTTAGGATGATTTAAAGGCAGGAGATGCTGCATTTCACTGCTCTGTGTTCAGACAGCTAGTGAAAAAGACGTGGCAAGCATGGGAACTTTTAGTACAGATGACGTTAATTAATATGTCTGTAACATCATTTTATCTTCTATCTCTACTACTGTTATAAACATACCATGTCTATGGTTGATCATAGATTGAGCCTTAATAAATGAAATGACATGGGACATGCATGGCACAACTACCAGAGCGCTGGGACTAGAATTGGACTGTCTGTAAACTGATGTTGGGTGTTAGTCACAGTTACAAAAAAATACAATGTGTTTCATGTGAGAAATTGCTAGCTTTCAGCCACCAAAGTGCTGTTGGCATGGTGTGAATGAAGGAGTCCTAGTTTGTGGGGTGGAAACAGCTGAATTGGGAGACATTTGTGAAGAAAATAATTTTGCCCTTTTCTATCACAGAAATTATGAGATCGTTTCTATTTCCTCATGAAATTATTTCCTGAGAATATCACTGCTTTAAGGTCATAAATGCATCATACTGAAAATCATGCAGATTTTTATGTAGTAGGCCAACAAATGGTACTCAGTTCATTTATATAGATAGACCCTGTGTCCAAAACCAAATCAGTTGGGTCAAATTCATGATGATTTAAGCATTCAGTGAGCATGATGCTATTTCATGGATAAAAGCTTCATTTATTTGTTATCTGCAAAAACTGTGTGAATTATTAGGCACGTGACTACTTCGAGGATTTATGTTAAAATGGAACAAATACTGTGCTATCAGTCAATCCAGAATGTTAAATAACGGAAAATGTTAAATAAAGGAAATGTGTGAGTGTGAGTGTGAACATTTTCATGAGGAATACATATGTGTGCGCAATTATTAGGCAACTAAATTAAAAATGAAATTTTTCCATCTCATTTTATTTTTCATCTGTTAAAGTGAGAGTAATACACAACTCAAAATTTTCAAATAAATATTTCTTACATTTAAAAAAAAAAAAATCTGTGACCAATAATGCCACCCTTCTTTTCAATAACAGTCATAAACCTTCCATTTCATGGAATCTGTTAGTTTCTAGGTCTGTTGTTCATTTTTTTGTGCAGCAGCAACCACAGCCTCCCAGACACTGTTCAGAGAGCTGTTTCCACAAGTTTCAGTAGGGTTTAGGTCAGGTGATAGAGGAGGCCATGTCATTAATTTTTCTTCTTTAAGGCCTTTACTGCCCACACAGTGGAGAACTTCTATGCATGTGATAGAGCACTATCCTCAGTACCCCACCTCCAGCTGCTGGCGTCTAGGTGCCCTGTGCATTACTGATCCAGCCACAGGCCCACTCATCTAGTCCATCAAGCATCACTCTCATCTCATCAGTCCATAAAACCTTTGAAAAATCTGTCTGAGATATTTCTTGGTCCAGTCTTGATTTTTCAGCTTATGTGTCTTCTTCAGTGGTGGTCAGGTTTCAGCCCTCCTTACCTAGACCATGTCTCTGAGCACTGAACACCTTGTTCTTCTGGAAACTCCAGGTAGGTTCAATTCTGGAATATGACAGCACCGGGGGATCATGGGTTCCTCAGAGCTTCATGTTTGATTCTTCTCAAATCTTTGGCAGTAAATGTGCGTCTTTTTTCTCAAAACATTTCTTGTTTTCCCTGTTTACTATTTGAAACGAACAGTTTGATATTCTGTGATCCTGACCCAATATCTTAGCAATTTCAAGAGTGCTGCATCCCTTTGAAAGACTTTTTACAATTTTTTTATTTTATTTTTTACTTAGGTTTTTGGCCCATTTTGCCTTAGAAATGAAGCCAACTAATAATTCTGCACACTTTGATATAGTGTGTTGATCTCCTTCAGCCACACCCTCCCTCATTACAAAAATACACATCACCTGATCTGCTTGAATCCAATTAGTATTCAAGTTTTTATAGCTTGGAGTTGGAAAATAAACATAATAAAAAAACATAACATAATAATAATAATAATTGTGCCAAATAATTGTGCACACAGTGTATGTCTCAACATACTGAATGGGATATAAAATATTTCAAAGAGCTAGACATCCACTGCGTCCAATGCATTTTGAACCGTCATGCACATTCAATGGGTAACACTTACTGCATCTCTTGAACAGAGCCAGCCACACAGTGAAATCGCTCTGGCACAGTTTTCCAGTCCCGTGCCAGCTTGACCATGCCCCCGGCATCCAATACTCCATAGCCAAACAGATGGTTGAACTCCAGGCCCACTCCGTTTCTCCTCCACTGGTGCACCTCATCATGGAGCTTGTTCCTCTTAGAGGTGAGCACTGTCAGGTGCTGCATGTCCCTCCATGTCAGGTTTGGACTATGCATACAAACATGCACACACACACACACACACACACACACACACACACACACACACACACACACACACACACACACACACACACACACACATTAGGTCAAAATCTTATCAGATACAACTACAATTATTTTCCTTACAGTTAGTAACCCTGCACAATGAATCATTTACTGTCCTCTTATAAACAGAAAAAATCTAAAGGGCACTTTAGAAAAGATAAAACTATTTTTTGGCTGCTCATTCTAATGCAATGCTCTTCAGAGTGTACCATAGGCTTGAGGGAAAAACTGCATGCAGCAAATATTTGTGGAGGATAAGAATATATCATAAAATGGAACATTTATAAGAGAACAACTATTTTAATCGTTGATTTAATTTTAATGCTTGCTAATATTTCATGTTTAAAAAGTCAATTTGGACCACTTTTTGGTGCCTTTTTTATTTTCACATTTCAAAAAAAGGTTTTGATATAGAATTGAGGACATTTATTACACTAATTTATGTGTCCAAAAGTTCAAAAGGGACACCTGCTCATCCAAATTTGTAAATCAGGGTTATGTTATACCTCCTTTGCTAAATTAACAGCCTTGTTATTTCTGGGAAGGTTATAGACCAGATGTTGGAACACTGCTGTGAAAATTTGACTGCATAAAATCACAAGAGCATCATTGAGGTCAGAAACTGATGTTGGATGATTAGTTCTTGATCACAAGTGCCACTCCAACTCATCCAATTTCTGCTTGGTGAAGCTCCATCACTACAGGGAATGCACTTCTACTGTGCTATGGCCCAGTGCTGGGAGATTTACAGCCCTGTAGCCAAAGCTTTAAAATGGGCATGTGCAGCAGCTCCAGAAGATCCCATTCTATTAGCAATGTCTTTCTATGGAGATTCTACAAGCTGTGTGTTCAGCTTGTGTACAGCTGCAACTCAGGTGCCCTCTGCTCTTTAGTGAGTTGCCTTGTGTCATTATGATGCCATGGCAGTGTTTGGGCAGCAGATTAAACACACACATTCTCACAGCCTGCAATCAGTATTTACCTTTAGTAGGAGGGAGTTACTCGCCCAGCCATCAGCAACATCATTATTCAATGCTGAACAAACAATGAGGCTTTACAGAGGCAAGGTCATGTCAACATTAATTAACACCAGTCCCAACACACTAATGTCTGCTTTAAACAGGCGGAAGAAATGGCGAAATTGACGGGAGGGAAACAGTAATGCCTCCGTTGATAGCAACACAAAGAGGTTGAACTATTAAAAAAAAAGGAGACATGTTGGTTTTTTCAAATCATAAGACTCACATTGACACTGTTTAACCACTGTTATTTTAAACAAGTTAAACAACCAATAGATCAGTTATACATTGTGATTTTTTAATAATAATTTAATAATTTTCATGCCCTTGAAAATTACAATGGAATATTTTATAAAAGGTTGAGGTAATTCTATGGCACAGCTGGTGACTCTCAAAGCTTTTTTTTTCCAGCATGTTACGTTTCCCAGGCAATGCTCACTGTCATCTATACCAGGAGCTCAATTACACAAATGAGGGAGAGCTTTGAGCCAATCTGCCAGTATAAAACATGAGCGCCATGCCAAAGCAATGAGCTTTAAGCTCAAGATGCAGGCCAAACATGATTTTTGTTGGCTGGCATTCAGATAGCAATTTGCAAAGTGTTGGCTTTGACAACAAACGCTGCATTTTCTTTCACTTTTCAAAAGCAATGAGTCAAAATTTTTAATTTCTGGTGAGTGTGTCAATATGAAGTTTGTCACCCAAGAATCAGAAGCTGAAGACCTGGTATCACTTGCACTCATCAATGGTAAACTATAGCTGAGAGGGAAACTGACAGTGTGGAAACAGTATGTGGGTGTGTGAGCTGACTGTTCCATAAATCTTTAAGCAGGTTCACTCGATGGAAAGCAGAGGTGTACATACTTGGCTTCCAGTGCCAAAGCAAATACACCAGCAGCCTCAGGAGCAGCAGCAGACGTGCCAGAGTGGCGCAACGTGCAGTTTCCATACAGATCTGTGGTGGCCTGTAGAGAAAGAGCAACAGAGGAGGGAAGATTGGGTGGAGAAGGAGAGTACTTTTATTCTATGAAATTTTCATGCTACAATGCAACCTTGGAACCGCAGCTGTGATTTGGATGCCAGTAAAGGTTTCCCTAAGCTGAATGGGGATGAAAAGCAAGATAAGTGTCAAAAAGCAGCAAGTCTTGCATACATAGACACACTCAAGGGAAAAAGGTGACTCAGCTAATTAGTGTGGTACATGTCATGTGTAGGAGAGTTGCCATCTTGGAAAAAGAAAAATAATTTGTGAGTGTCAAGATTTTCTACAAACCACATGTTTGAAAACAGAGAGTTTTTTGAGGCATACTCCAAACAGGGTATTAGGAGAAATTTCCTGAAATGCCCTGTGAATCACCAGCAAGATGACAACTTAAACTACCACAAAAACCTCTTTTTTCTTTCCAAGCAATTGATGACAAATTGGGTTTTCAGGTTCTTGAAGACTTGAAGAGTTGTCTTATTTTGGAGGGAAAGATTTCTACTTTGCTCTAAAAGGCAAAGGGGACAGAAGGGGAAACAAGATGTAGGAAATGGGTCTTAGATCAACACTAGTCAACGCTTACATTATTGGAGCATATGTAAGTGAAATATATTGTGTAGTATATAATTGTATTGAATCTTATCATATCATTGTATTGTGAATCGCATGTAAGCTTGTGGTAAGGACATTAGAATAAGACAAAGGACATTAGAATAAGACAAATAGAATAAGACAAATAGTAGCTATTTTGGCCACAACAATAAATCAGACATTAACAATTTGAGAACCAAAAAGACACAAAACTGTTATGTGTCCACACACACAGATTCATGTCCACATGTCCATGTCCATGTACACACACTACTCACCACGCCTGCTTCAGGGTTCCTCTTGCGGCCATTGCTGAAAGTGGAGGCCAGGGTGGAAGAGCAGCTCTCATCGTAGAGGGCGGTGCGTCCATCATTGATGGCTGAGTTAATGGAGATGGTCCACATGCTGGAGGCATAGCCATCGCAGTTGCAGTCGTCATAGCTACCGCCATCTCCTGAGGCCCACACGTAGATGCTGCCTTTACCCCCTCTGCCCTGCGGGACACCAGCCCAACACAATCAAATGAACACATCCATAATTAATGCTATGGAAATGAGCTTTTATCTGTTTATAACTGAATATATGATAGAACTACACTATTTGACAAGATTGCAATTATGAACAAAAGCCTACATATAGGTCAATGAAAATGTTAAAATGTTAAGTTAAAAGAAAAACATTGAATAAATAAACAAACACTGCAAATGTCAAGCATCTACCTGAAGACCTGACAGTGATAAGTTTATTGATTTGACTCTCACTGAATTTAAACATAAAAATCTTATTAAAGATTTAATCAGTATAATGAATACTTTAAGCAGTATAATTTGACATATAAACAGCATCAATGCCTTACAGGAGTAATATTTTTTGGCCTTTCCTTGTATTTTATTCCTTTTTGCCTTCTTATGGTTTGCATATTTAATAGCAAATTTATGTTATAAATCAAAATGTCAGCAAAACCCTGAAAACCCAGTTAGCACATTACATTTGTTCCCATATCATATTTCTTTAGTCATTCTCTTGTTACTTGTCCTTCAGTGCTTGGTTAAATGACTGGGCTTGGATTTACACTATTAAGCTCAACTATTAAAGTAAAATGAGCTAAAACAAGGAATCAAAGGGTTTTGTGTTTCATAAGCATATATTTCTCTCCTGTGTCTGCTTGATTTTTTTTCTCTCTCCCCACTCTGAATGGATCAACAAACTCAGTTTGGCAATTAGATAAAACTAATGATTGCACTTTTAAATGCTACTGCTTTTGTAATAAACTCTGGGTATGAAGAGAGCTGCTGAGAGAGAATCTACGAGGTGTGGGAGGAAGACATTCTCGCCTGCTGAAGGGACACTTGGGGGTTGAAGATAGAATACAACGATTCCAACGCATCTGCTAGAGAACATAATTTTTGTGACTTCCCCAGTCATACAATTGGGGAACCACATCAAAAATAAATAAATAAAACAAATCTGAGCAAGGAAATGTACTTTTAATGCATTTAATCTTCTCTTTCTTTCGGCTGCTCCCGTTTAGGGGTTGCCACAGCAGATTAACTGCCTCCATTTCTTCCAGTCCTCTGCATCTTCCTGCTTCAAACCAACCACCTGCATGTCCTCTCTCACCACGTCCATAGACCTCCTCTTTGGTCTTTCTCTTCTCCTCTTTCCTGGCAGCTCCATCTTCAACACCGTCCTTCCAATATAATCCTCATCTCTCCTCTGGACATGTCCAAACCAGCACAACCTTGCTTCTCTAACTTTGTCTCCAAAATGTTTAATCTGAACTGTCCCTCTAATATATTCATTTCTTATTCTGTCCATTCTCGTCACACCCAAATCTCAGGATCTTTAACTCTGATACCTCCAGCTCTGCCACCTGTCTTTTTGTCAGTGCCGCCGTCTCCAACCCATACAACATAGCTGGTTCCATTACTGTCCTGTTAACCTCCCCTTTTACTGTAGGTGGTACCCGTCTGTCACAAATCATTCCAGCCACTCTTCTCCACCCATTCCAACTTGCCTGCACTCTTTTATTCAAGTCTCTTCCACACTATTGATCCCAAGTATTTAAATTCCTTTACCTTTGTCACCTCTACTCTTTATATCCAAACCATTCCACTTTTCTACATTTTGTTCACACTCATGTATTCTACCTTTGTCATATTCACTTTTCTTCCTCTCCTCTCTAGAGCATATCCCTATCTCTCCAGGTTCTCCTCAAACTGCTCCCTCGTCCGTCAACCTGTCCATTACTTTTGCAAACAAAAATGGGCTTTTTTGTTGAATCTTGATGTAATCCAACTTCTACCTTAAATGCATCCATCACTCCCAGTGCAGATCTCACTGCTGTTACACTGCCCTCATACATATCCTGAACTACTCTCACATACTTCTCTAGGCACCCTGTCAAATGCTTTCTCTAAGTCCACAAAGGCACAATGTAACTCCTTCTGACCTTCTCTGTACTTCTCCATCAACACCCTCATTGCCTCTGTAGCGCTCTTTCTCTGCATAAAACCTCTGCTGTTCACTAACCTCTCTTCTTAACCTACTAACCTTAACCTAACCACTACTCTTTCCATAACTTCTTGCTGTGGCTGATCAACTTTATCCCTTTATAGTTACCACAGCTGTGCTTCACCCTTATTCCTGAAAATCAGTACCAGTACACTTCGTCTCCACTCCTCAGGCATCCTCTCACTTTCCAAGATTGTGTTAAACCATCTGGTCTCAACTCAACTGCCATCTTCCCTAAATACATGCTTCCACTGTTATGTAATCCGGTCAAACAGCCTTTCTATTCTTCATCCTCTTCATCGCTGCCCTTACTTCCATCCTGCTTATTTCCTGCACTTCCTGATTCACTATCCTTACATCATCCAATCTTCTCTCTCTTTCATTTTCTTCATTCATCAGCCCCTCAAAGTACTCCTTCCATCTGCTCACACTCTGTTCACCTGTGAGTATGTTTCCATTTCTATCTTTTATCACCCTGACCTGCAGCACATCTTTCCCAGCTCTGTCTCTCTGTCTAGACCATCGGTATAGGTCATTTTCTCCCTCTTTACTGTCCAGCCTCTCATACAATTCACCAAACACCTTATCTTTGGCCTTCACTCTGCAGTTCATCTCCTTGTACACCTGCCTACTTTCTGTCTCTCTGACAGTCCCACTTCTTCTTTGCCTCCCTCTTCTTCTGTATACACTCCAGTACTTCTCAGTTCAACCACCAGGTTTCCTTATCCTCCTTCTCCCTTCCAGATGTCACACCAAGTACATTTCTAACTGTCTACATTATCACTCTTGCAGTAGTTTCCCAGCAATCCGGTAGCTCTTCAACACCTCCCAGTGCCCATATTAACTCCTGTCTGAATTCCATCTTGCAGTCTTCCTGCTTCAGCTTCCACCACTTGGCTCGACTCTGCCCAACACTTTCCTCCTCTTCTTGACCTCTAAGGTCATTCTACAGACCACCATCCTATGCTGTTTAGCTACACTCTCCCCTGTCAATACTTTGCAGTCTCGTAGCTCCTTCAGGCTGACCCGCCTGCAAAGGATATAATCCACCTGTAAGCCACTCTTATACATCACCCTGTGCTCCTCCCTCTCCTTAAAATAAGTATTAACTACAGCCATTTTCATCCTTTTTGCAAAATCTATAACTATCAAACCCTCAGCATTCCTCTCCTTGATACCATATCTATCCCTCACCTCCTTATCACCTTTTTTCCCTTCACCAACATGACCATTAAAATCTGCACTAATCACCACTCTCTCTCCCCTGGGTACACTCACTATCACTTCATCTTAACTCACTCCAGAATTCTTTCTCTTACATCTCATAACCAACTTGTGGAGCATAAGCACTAACAAAATTCATTACCACACCTTCAATTTCCAGTCTCAAACTCATCACCCTCCCTGACACCCTCTACACCTCCAAAACATACTCCACACACTATTCCTTCAGGATAACACCTACCCTATTCCTCCTTCCATCCACACCATGGTCAAACAGTTTAAACCCTCCTCCAGTCCACCTGGCCTTACTACCCTTCCATCTAGTCTCTTGCACACACAAAATGTCAACCTTCCTTCTCTCCATCACATCAGCTAATTCTTTACCTTTACCAGTCATGCTGCCAACATTCAAAGTCCCTACCCTCACTTCTACTCACCGCCCCTTCTTTCTCTCCTTCTCCATCTGGACATGCCTTTATGCCTGCGGGGCAGTGGTGGCCTAGTGGTAGGGAGTTGCCCTTGCATCAGAAGATTGTGGGTTTGATTCCCCTCTCTAGTAGGTTGCCCTGAGGTACCCTTGAGCAAGGTACCATCACTGCTCCCCAGGTGCTTTCAATAGCTTCTCACTGCTGCATGGTGTTTGAGTACATGGGTTAGATGCAGAGGTCCATTTTTGTAGTGGTTCACTGTGTGCTGTGCTGTGACCTTGCAATGACAAGGGTTTTCACTTTTACTTCCTTCTCTTCTTCCTCTTCTCCTCTGGCCAACAGTAGTCCAATTTCCACCAGCACTCTGTAGGCTAACAGCACTGGTGGCAGTTGTTGTTAACCCAGGCCTCGACCGATCCGGTATGGAATTCTGTTTCATTATCCGTATATTGATTTGGGAAAGTTTTACACCAGATGCCCTTCCTGACGTAAGCCTCCCCATTTATCTGGGCCTGAGACTGGCATGAAGAAATACACTTGTGCATCCCCAGTGGCTGGGTTTTAAAATATATATATATATATATAAATATATATATAGCAGCGGTGCTATATGGGTCACAAAGTTGGATCAGAAGGTCGTTGGTTCAAATCCCAGACCAGTAGGTTGCCCTGAGGTACTCTTGAGCAAGGTGTTGTCTCCATCAGACAATAATAGTTACTTTCACTATATATATATAGATATCATATATATATATAGTGCACACACACACACACACACACACACACATACACACACACATACATAAATAAATATACATATGCATATTTTAATGACAGTTGTGATTTATTTTAACAGATCGAAAACAAAGTTGTGGGACAATCATATTTATCATATATAATCGTATATATGATTATATATGATAAATATGATTGTCCCACAACTTTGTTTTCGATCTGTTAAAATAAATCACAACATATGTATATTTATACATACATACATACATACATGCATATATATATACATACAGTACTCAGAGCAACCTAATGGTCTGTGATATACAGTACTGTGCAAACGTTTTAGGCAGTTGTGAAAAAATGCTGTAAACAAAGAATGCTTTCAGAAATATAAATAATGATTGTTTATTTTTATCAATTTACGAAATGCGAGCGAACCAAAGAAAAATCCAAATCAAATCAATATTTGGTGTTACTACCTTTTGCCTTCAAACCAGCATCAATTCTTCTAGGTACACTTGCACAAAGTCAGGGATTTTGTAGGATTATAGTCGGTGTATGATCAACCAATTTTACCAAACAGGTGCTAATGATCATCAATGTCACACGGAGGTTGAAACACAGTCATGTTTGGAACAACCTACCAGCCAAGTTCCTTCAAAAACTGTGTGCAAGTGTACCTAGAAGAATTGATGCTGTTTTGAAGGCAAAGGGTGGTCACACCAAATATTGATTTGATTTAGATTTCTCTTTTGTTCATTCACTGAATTTTGTTGATTGATGAAAATAAATGATTAACACTTCCATTTTTGAAAGCATTCTTTGTTTACAGCATTTTTTTCACACCTGCCAAAAACCTTTTTAAACCTTTAAACCTGCCTAAAACTGTTTGACCATAACATTACCTTCAAACATTTGAATACAATTTAAACCTTGTTTTAAACTTAACCCTAAACCTAAACCTAAGTTGTTTATACTATTTTGTACTACATAGTGCTCTGTGCTCCACAGTTATTCTTCCAGCACAAAACCATAAAAGGCCACTGGTTCTACTATGTAATTGGTATCAAATTAGAATATTGCCTTTCAGCCTTTGATCCTGTGTTGGAAAAATGACCAAAGGAGTCGAGCATGACTAACATGGATTGCAGACAAAAAAAATGAGCTATTATCCTTAACTTTACACTTACCAGAAGTACTAACAAGGTGAGAGTGTCTGCTAAAGTGGCCAGTAAGTAAAGCTTGAGGCTTGAGATGAAAAGAAGGAAAGGTTTTGTTGGAGTGACGCAAGAGAGGAACCACTTTTGACTCCCTAATGAAGGTTCCTTAAAAGAATGCCCTTGCATTTCTAAACCTAGTCTATCTGCGTCATCTGTAGCGTCATGAATGATTTCCCTGTATTTCATGAAAGAATAGAAACCCCATTAGCTTCTACAATAAATATGTTGATTCAAAACACACAATAGAAGCTGATGGGCATTGTGTTTTGGGTGGATGATTTTTCTATTCTATTATCAAGCACAGATAAATGTGTCTACACTATTATCCATGGTAGGTGACCACAGCTATTACAAATATACAAGATTACCTTTGTGTTGCCAAAGTATGTTACCTTTGCTCACCATGTGAAGCACTGTGATAAAAACCCAGTGTCAGCAGCACACTCACCACCATTTTCTTTCATTAGCCATGGCAATTTGTACAGGCTCAAGCCACAGACTGCAGACACAAAACCAAGCAATGTGTTTAGAGGTAAAGTGATTGGGCTTTGCCACGATGACAAGTGTTATAGAACTCCCCAGGAGGAGGAAAGCTGCACCAACCACACCATGGGAAATATCTAAGTCAATTATCCCACCCCCACCCCCTTGTCAATGGGAGGCTTTTCAGAGTGCACACGAAAAAGGCTTACGTAAGCCACCATTATCACTGAGTGTTTGAGTGGAATATAGCTTGATTAGTGTTGTTTGTTCTGCTTCATTTTAGAGGGAAGAATAAGAGGGTGGCAGTAGCACCTACTCAGCAACACTTCCTGACTGCTTTGGAACTTGAGGGCTCCACTTTAAACTGCTGTAGCTCATGAACACTTTAATCTGAGGCCATCACAATGAGCCTTGTTAGTCACATATAAAATGTAGTAGTGCGGCCTTGGATTTTGCTTGAGCACTTCTTTGGTTCTTGTAGAATAATACTTATATAGTGCACAATCCCTCAAGCCCTTGAAGCTCCACCTGGAAATAAATTATTTCTTCAGTTGTTTAAGTTGATGAATTGTTGCAGCCTAGAGGACTCTAAACTCTGTTTATGAGCTAGCACCGGATGTTAGACTTGCAACGTCAGTTTTTTTTTTGTGTCAATTAAAGAGGCAGCACAAGAAAAGAATCCAAATAAAGTCCAATGTGCAGTTGACTAAAAGAATCTATTATTGCAACAAATAAAATGGTACTTTTTCAATTACTACCTTATTAACACCATCTGCCATGGCCTGCAGGGTTAGCTCACGAGGTCCATCCACTGTCTTGCCATCGTCAGTAGGACCCCAGCTGGCACTGTAGATGTCAATGACCTGTGGCATGTGGCTGATGGAGGAGGCCTCAATGATGTCTGTCATGAAAGGTTGGTCCAGCATACGGATGCCTGCAGCAGGGTGAGAGTCAGGTCACTCTTTTCATCTCCTTTAAATTCTCTCATCCTTTCTTATTTACATCCCCTAAGACATATCTAGCAAATTTTTGTTTAAAATGGATTTAATCTGTCCTGCATTGTGTTGGGATAGGCTCCCGCATCCCCCTGACCCTGTGAATGAGTGAGTGAGTGAGTGAGTGAGTGTGTGAAAGTGTGTTTAATCTCCATGAGACATACCTGCCACTTTGGAATTATAAGCCACTCCTACTCCACAGATGTTATTGTTAGCCATTGCAGACACCTCTCCAGCACACCTGGTTCCATGACTGAACATACACAGAGAAATAGCATAATTTAACAGGATTAGTAGGCACATAGGTAGGTCAGTGGAGCTGCTAAAGTGTTCAATCAGTGCACATACAGGGTTTGTGTATAGAAGTGGGTAATGTATAATGAAATTCAATGATAAAAATAATATATAAAATACAATCAAACATGAAAAAGTCATTGTAATCTAATTGTAATGTAAATCATTGTAATCTGCTAATAAATGAACTGAAAGTGAAATTGATAACCCTTGTCATTGTGAAATGCAGCGTAGCACAAGAAAATTAAACCTCTGTGTTTCACTCATATACACATGTGCAGCAGGGGGCAGTTATTGAAAACACCTGGGGAGCAGTGACAGGGACAGTACCTTGCCCAAGGGTACCTCAGGGCAACCTACTGGTGAGGGAATCAAACCCACAATCTTCCAAGCCAAGGCCAACTCCCGAACCACTAGGCCACCGCTGCCCCTGGCTATACATCTGCCAACTACATCTGCATGTATTACATTGTATTACAATGTACATTGTACATTGTAATAGATTTCAAACTAAATGGAACAGCAATAACACAGATTTCTTGGTGTATCCATCTGTGCATATTACACATGACAGATGGGAAGAAATGGAGACTTCATGTCTGAGAAAGTTGTTTTTATTGAATGCGATTTCCAAGGTGGCAGGACTAGTAGTAGACATGTAAAGTAAAGGGGCTAAGTTAATGTTTATTATTTTGAGTATATACTTTTTAATGTAGCACATGGATTTCTGTAATATTTAGTGAACTCCAGTTCTATTCACTGCCCCCTGCACTAGGAAACCAACAGCACTGGGAAGGTTGGCATCAGGTTAGCATCTTCCATATTATGTTCAGGTAGCCACTGCTTCTTTTCCAACTGTGCTCCATTGGACATTGAAGATATTGGAGAATGTTGACTGACAATTCTGTAATGTTCACCAACAAAACCTGTGCTGGATATCATGGTACTGAGTGAGGGTTGAGGGAAAAGGGAAGGACGTCCTAATCACCTAGAGAGACCAAAGTCTGTTGTGTTCTGTTGGACTCCAGAACATAGATGACAGCATTATCAGAGGCAAACTTTCCAGCGATGAAAGATTTAGCTTAGTGAAACACTGATCAATCAGACAAGGAACTAAATGCTAACAATGGAATGTTAAGTGGTTCAAATCACATTTCCTTCTTTTAACAGAGCCTGGGGGAGACAATGAGGTCTGGATTTTTCCCCTGACAATTGGAGAATGTAATTAATTGTCTTTAAAATACTTGCACTAAAGTGCTACAGTCTTCTTTTAGAGGATATGAGTTCATGATTAAATGTGTATATGTATCACCTGTAATCCAGAAAATGTTAATAGCTTTCAAGGGTTTTAGTAAAAGCAAATTACTTTTGATCTTGCACCAGAAATTTCTCTATAACAATTTAAAGACCTGATTTAGAAAACAATAAACTGCAGCAGTTTTGTATTTCACACAACTATACAAGCATGTGAAGTGTGCAAACTGGATCAAAGCCAGAAATTGCTAAAGCCCACTTCAGATGAAAACTGGTTTGTTTAATATCTTCTAGGGTACTCTATGGAAGGTGCTATTTCTCTTTTGTCCCCAGAAATTATTCCAGGCATTTAAAACCTTTCTGAATCACAATCACTGCCTGATGCCATTATCCAAATTTTACTATCTCCAACTACTACCTTTGGAGAAGACTCCGCTAACCTTAAAAGAGCAGAAGCTAATTGGCAGGTGCTTCTATAACTATGCTTTAAGTCAGTGGATTATCTGTTGTTCAGTATGTACAGGGAGTTGAGTGATGGCAATGCTATACATGCAGCAGGTAGAGATTATGTTGAACAATGTTGGAGTATTATGACAAGCCTAATTCATGATGGGTTTAGCAGGTCTGAGACAGGTCAAGCATCAGCAGAAAGAGGCTCAGGACAGAATTTTCTTCTTTCTGCTGATCTAGAACCTCAACCATTACAAGCAAACTGCATAGTTATTTTCAACCAGCATAGAAAAGAAACTTCAACTGTGGAGGAAGCCCAGCGTGACAGACAGTGGGTGACTCCCATCACTCTCAGCCAGACAGCGCCGATCTATTTATAAATAACAGTCTGATTAGCCTGCAAGTCTGCAGCACTGATGATATTACTGCTGCCATCACACACAGCTCTTCTGTCTCACTCACATGAACACAAAGAAGACAGGACAAAGAAGTTATGCTTAAGCTTTCTTTATTAGTCTGCTTGTCCTTGAGATGTCTCACACTGGCTGTCATGAATACTTCAACGGCTTTGGTGATAGAAGGTGTAATAAGGTGCCAGCGTTCATTAAGACTGAGTCTTTGAGCACAGCCATGATAAAGAAGGAGGCATGCCAATCTCCATTGGCTTTGCGCCTGCCTACCTTTTATTACTGCACCCACATTTAGTTCTTCATACAATATCAGTACATGAGAATGCATATATGTCCTATACTGTACCCTTCAAAAGTATTTGAACAGCAAGGCCAATTTATTTGTTTTTCATTTGCACCAAATACATTAGGGGTTCTGAGATTTTAAAAAATGAGAGAACTAATTTTTATCTCTTATTTCTTAGCATATACATTGAATATATTTTACATAGGGTGGCACAGTGGGAAGAGCTGTCGCCTCACAGCAAGAAGGTCTTAGGTTCGGTTCCTAGGCAGTCTGGGTCCTTTCTGTGTGGAATTTGCAGGTTCTCCCTGTGTCGGCATGGGTTTCTTCCAGAAGCTCTGGTTTCCTCCAACCGTCTGATGACATGCACTTCAGATGGACTGGAAATGCTAAACTGCCTGTAGGTTTGAGTGTGTTTGTCTATGTGTCTGCTCTTTCATGGACTGATGACCTGTCCAGGATGTGTCCGTGCCTTTTGCCCTGTGAGAGCTTGGATAGACTCCAGCGCCCCTGTGACTCTATTTAGGACAAGTGGCTAAGAAAATGTATGAATAAATGCATATTTTGCACACGACATTTTACTTAATGTTTAACTGAGTGAGTTTACTTAATAAGTAAGCTTCTTATTAAGTTGCACATCCATTGCTTGCAATAACTGCATTATGTCTGGTATCCACTTTCATCATTTTGCATAAGCATTTTTCAGGTGATAATTTGGGGGGTCTTCAAGAGAAAAAAGCACGTTCAGTTGAGTCAAAATTGTAAACTAATTCTGGAGACTTCAGAGTTCATTCTGCATTTACCATGATTTACATCATCAATAAATCTAACTGAGCCACTTCCAGATGCAGCTTTGCAAGCCTAATCCATGACACTACCTTTTCTGTGCTATACATTGTATATTTGTATATTTCTTTATACATCTGTATTTCACTTCTCTCTCTATATATATTTTTTATTTCTACTCTCAAACTCTTCTTCGGACAGTGGGTTGTGGTTCTTGACTATGGGTTTGGAATTTTTCGTTATGGGACTCACAATTTGTCTGTCACCAACAGTTATTGCTTTCTCTAACCAAACAGTTTGATTTCAGTCGCTCAATACAACAGTGGATTCCTATTATTTTCAGAACTTTTCAAAAAGTTGTGCTGGATATGGCAAATTTCTAACAGAAATTCCCTCTTTTCTCAGCTTCAAAATGACATTCTTCTCCATCAAAGAAAGCTTGCAGGTATTCATGTTCAGTTTCATTTTTATAACAAGTGCAGTTTTTTCAGGGCAGAATACTTTTGATCACTTTAAAAAATGGGTGTTCAGATACAAAATGGGATATGTGTGAAACGCTTATTTTTCATCACATATTCATTTCAAATTCAAATGTCTTCAATGCTCAGCAAAAACAAATGAATTAGTCTTGCTTTTTCAGTACTTTTGGAGGAGACAAACTAGAGTAGAACATACTATGTCTGATGATGCTCATATATAAATGTTTGTAAAGCTTCAAAATTTAGATCACCTTGGTTTTTGCATTAGGTAGAAACTAATGAAAGTGACAACCCTTGTCATTGCAAGGTCACAGCACAGCACACAGTGAACCACAACGGTCCTCTGCATTTAACCCATGCACTTAAACACCGTGCAGCAGTGGGCAGCTATTGAAAGGACCCAGGGAGCAGTGACAAGGACAGTACCTTGCTCAAGGGTACCTCAGGGCAACCTACCAGGGAGGGAATCAAACCCACAATCTTCTGATGCAGGGGCAACTCCCTAACCACTAGGCCACCGCTGCCCTGGTGCCTAATGTATATAAGGTAACAAATGCACTAAAATGAATAAAATGTGGCTGTCAGCACAAAAGCCAGTTTTCATATACTGCTCTTCCAGGTTCTAATAAATGTCATTAAACATCTGTTTGAAACATTTTTAAAAAAACTTCTGCCAATATGGAGTTGTTGATCATGATGTTACAGATTAGTTTTGTTCTTCTCTGGTCCGAAGATAAATCTGAATCTTCAAAAAGTATGAAAGTGAACATGCACATGAAAGTGAAAGTGAAGTGAAATGACTATTTGTCATTGTAAAACACAGCATAGCACACAGTGAAACACAATGAAATGCCACCTCTGCTCTTTACCCAAATACGTCGTGCAGCAGGGGGCAGCTATTTAAAGTGCCTGGGGAGCAATTAAGGGAACAATACCTTGCTCAAGGGTACTTCAGAACAACCTAATGGTCTGGGATATACAGTACTTTGCAAAAGTTTTAGGCAGGTGTAGAAAAAATGCTGTAAACAAAGAATGCTTTCAAAAATGGAAGTGTTAATCGTTTATTTTCATCAATCAACAAAATGCAGTGAATGAACAAAAGAGAAATCTAAATCCAATATTTGGTGTGACCACCCTTTGCCTTCAAAACAGCATCAGTTCTTCTAGGTACACTTGCACACAGTTTTTGAAGGAACTCGGCTGGTAGGTTGTTCCAAACATCTTGGAGAACTAACCACAGATCTTTTGTGGATGTAGGCTTCCTCACATCCTTCTGTCTCTTCATGTAATCCCAGACACACTCGATGATGTTGAGATCAGGGCTCTGTGGGGGCCAGAAGAATTGATGCTGGTTTGAAGGCAAAAGGTAGTAACACCAAATATTGATTTTAATTCAATTTTTCTTTTGTTCGCTCACTTTGCATATTTGTACATAAATTTGTACATATTTGTACATTTGTAAAAATAAACAATCATTATTTATATTTCTGAAAGCATTCTTTGTTTACAGCATTTTTTCACACCTGCCTAAAGGTTTTGCACAGTACTGTATATATATATAAAAATTCAATTTCTCATTGCCTTCCACTGTATTAAATTCAGAAGGTGCGCATTAATTTACAGAAAAATGCCAAAGTGTTCTCTGTAGTAAAATTATTCAATTTTTTTCATGTAGAAACCAACAAAATGTGCCATTTGACTTGACTAATCCATTTTATCCAATTATATAAAGAACAAATTCTTACTGCTACAGATGGTTTAATTTCTTAAAAACCATGGGGAAAACATCCTCTCCAAATATCTAGAGATGACTAATATCCTGTAGCAATATACATTTATTCTGTTCATCAGTTTGTATTCTGGCCTCCACTGAGCTTTATAAGGAAAGCACAATAGCAGGCTATAAGGAAACACTGTGGGCCATGCATTCAGTATTAATGCAGCAAAGCCAAGTGCTCAGAGAGAAAGATGACTTAATGGGGTTACGTGTAAGAAAAATCAATACTGTGAAGCAGTCCTTTAGCAAACCACTGCCAGGAAACACAGTCTCGGGTCAACACACTCATCCTCACTTCACTCCTGCAACCCATCCAATGCTCACACAGCCTTGAGTCAAAAACCAAATCGACTGACAGACTACTGATTACCTGTTAAACCAGTCATCCGTGTAGCGAGGGTACGGGTATGGGTCATTGCTGCTGAAGTCATAGCTGGCCTCTGCATTCTGAAAGAAGAAAATATTGGCTGTTCTCACTGGTAGTCATAAATTATGGTAGTAAGTTCACAGTAGGTCAGCACTAATAATGCAGTACATTACAAGATGCTGGGAAAGGCTAAATATAAAGGCAATTTACAGAAAATTACTAGCAATTAGTGACAAAAAATATCATTTAGATGCTGCATGATGTCTTAAATCAACATTTTGATGGGGATTCCACCAGTTTTCTAAAATTTAGTTGTTGAGCTTCAGAGTGGCTTTAAACTGCGGGATTAGAAAAACCCTTGCAGTTCAAATGTATACAGTATAACAGTGAGAGGAACTAGAGGTTACAGCCAATCTATTTACATCCCAAAATAATCATAGAACCTACAATGATTTCATGATTTTTACATGTAATGCAAAGAAATCTATTTTTCTTCAAGTGCTATTTTGTTATACCATGTCACACCTTTCTACCTGCTGTGTAGTCTCAGCAACCTTCTGTGTGCTCTCAGTTGTTAACAATTCTGACACTCAAAGCTTCATAAACTTTTTAAAAAATTGAGTGTTTGATATCAAACCACTCCAAAAGGTGCAATTTACTTCTTAACCATTTTCATCAAGCAGGACTTTTTCCCAATCAAGCAGGAGAACTTTGTATAGGTGAGCATGTAAAGATTGTCATGTTCTTTCAGGAGCCATTGCAATGCTTGCCTGACTGTGGGCATGATCAGACAAGAATGGGCAGTTAGGTGTGAAGACACCTACAGGTGTGGTCATACTGTGACAATCTCTCTATCATGAAGGCGCCTAAATGTCAAACCTCAAGGGACGTCTTCTTCATCTTAAATATTTAAGAAAAAATATGTTTTTAAACCCCAGAAAAGATTACTCTACTCATTTGGCAAAAACTGAAAGCTCTATCCTGTTTTAACTTCGAAGGGATCAAAACACCATGCAACTACTTCCTGTGTCTAGAGAAGTTAAATCTAATTTAATTCAAAACTAAATCTAATTCAAAACTAAAAGTTTGTCCCAAGTACCTTAAGGTCTGTATTCTCAGGATTAACTATGTCACATTGCAATATCAACAGCCCCACTGAGCTACAGCATTGTAACCATTCCTACGAAAATCTACAGGGAGTTTTGATAGTGAGTATACTAAGTATAGTTACTGGAAGAATTTGCCTCTATTTATATGTTACTATCAGCTCACACATACATCAGGCCAGCTTTGGCCATCATACTACACAAACTCATCCAAGTTCCTGTAGGTGCCCAGCCTGGGATTTTACTGCTTTGCTCTCAAGGTTCACCTACTCAGTTCCTAAAGGACTCTTGCCTGGATGCATAATGGTTTGCTTGATGGACATTTTAAACAGCATGTCAATGCAGGTAGCCAAGACAGATATCTTATGGGAATTGTGGGGCAACGGCAATATATTTCATGTGAATATCTGACATTCCCAATGCAGAAAAAAAGCAGGCATCGGTAGTAGATCCATCTGAACTAGCATTGTAGAGAAATATTATATTTCTGTATAGTTACAAAAGCAGTAAGTACAGCCATTTAAGTGCAATAGTGCCCTGTCACTTAATTGTTTAAGGGTTATACTAAATATATAATTAAAGATGGCTCTGAAATATTGGTCTAAACACTAATCCAGTACCAATAATAATATAATTCTGAGATCATTGTGCATCCTTATTAAGAGTTACTAAGTTATAAGAAAAAACAAGGAACTGGGTTGTGCATCAGAAGCTTCTTTGGTTCAAATCAACTCTCTGTATCATATTATAGTCATTTCTGCTCTTAGATCTTTTCACACTGTCCCTTGTCAGCTCTTTTTCTCATAAAAACAATAACAGATGGCATCCATGTGGCCAGATGTGTGCTCAGTGTTGAAAGAGGTCTGTTTCCTTATATACCTTTCCTCCTATCAATATAATTCTTACCAGTGAAGAATAATTTCAAAGTCCTTCGCTACCAAAGCTGTCTTTAGCAAAAATTAGGCTTAGGATTTCACACCAGCATTTGGCTTTTAATACATACATTCATTTTCTGCCGCTTGTCCCAAGCGGGATCACGGGGGAGTGCTGGAGTCCAACGCAGCTCACATAAGGCGAAGGATGGGGGACACACCCTGGGCCGGTCGCCAGCCCATCGCAGGGAGGAGCGTGACAGGGATGGCACCTTGCTCAAGGGTAACTCAGGGCAACCTACTGGGAAGGGGTTGACCAACACCCTGACCACTAGGCCACCACTGCCCCTGCGGTTAATACATTTATATTTTATTTTTATTTTTATTGAATGACCTCACACTATAGTAATGATGATTATGAGCATCTGTCAAGAGTCAAATTTTCCAACGCTGCATTGACATGCTCCTAGAATAAGAGGAAACTCAGCTCTGATACTACTTCTGATTGGGTGCCGTGTTATGGGTTCACTGGAAGTAAACTGATTTTCTGGTTCACCATGATTTATTTCTTTACTGTGCATTCAAGTACAACTTGAGTGTAGAGTGATATGTCAAAAAAGGGGGTGAAGAAAATTAAATCGAAAGCAACTGGTGTGCAATAAACAAGGCAGGTGTGAAAGTGCCTTTGGTACTAGTAATACTCATATACTGCAAAAAAAGTGTTCAATATGATTATATTAAGCTTTAAAATCTCCCAAAAATAGAAAAAAGTAAACAAAGTATATACTTCATAAAAAAAATACAAAAAAATCTAAAACAAAAACTACATTTGAAATCTTAATTAAAGGCATGAGATATCTTTTTTCTTTGTTATGAAAAAAAACTTATTAATAAAAATAATAAAACTGTATTTTCTGTGACTTGCTCACTCGAGGATAAGCCAAAGCTTCATATAAAACCAGACTTCTAAAGACCATGGCATACCCTAGAATTACTTGTTGTGTTTCCCTTGCTAATAATTTCCTGACAATTTTTTTTATTAAAAGTCATCCTTTCCACAGATAACACCAGGGAACTAAACATTGGCTATTGACACCCCAATTATGTTCAAAATTTAATTTCAATGTGGCAACAGGCAATAGGAGTAAAATGCCAGGCAGAGAGAAACGATGCAGAGAAACAGATGCAACAACCATAAACATCTCTCAGAGACTCATCAATTCAGCAAATGCAATCACCAAATGGTCCTCTCTGGAGTAGAGCCAAAAAAGGTAGACATGGTCCAGCAGAGAATATTCCCACATGAATCTCTCTCTCAGTCTCTCTATCGCTCTCTCTCTCTCCCTCTCTTTGCTCTCTCCATCATTTTTTTTCTATTGCTCTCTCTCTCTATTGTTTTTTTCTATTGCTCTCTAGCTCTCACTCTCTCTTTGCTCTCTCTCTCTCTGTATCACTTTTTTCTATTGCTCTCTCTCTCTCTCTATCGCTCTCTCTCTCCATCACTCTTTCTCTCTCTCTCTCTATTGCTCTCTTTCTCTCTCTCTGTCGTTTTTTGTATATTGCTCTTTCTCTCTCTATCACTCTCTCTCTCTCTCTATCTCTCTCTCTCTATTGCTTTCTTTCTATCTCTCTCTCTCTCTCAACATAGCATTTTGGCTCCTGATGAAGGGAGTTTGCCTCTTCTTTCCCTTTCTGCTTTGCACATTAGCAATAACCAAAGCCTCCATTACCCAGACAGTGGGAATAGACCAGCATTCATTAGACTGCAGTAGAAAAGATCATTTACAGAAGCCGTCGATGGCTCCTGGCTGATGAGGATGCTGGCTGGCATTTACCATGATGAGTCAGTGAAGGACAAAGGGCCTCTCATCCTCATGCTGTTGTGCAGTGTAATGACACGTTAGGAGCAGGTAACAGTGTACAGAATAGATCTGAGAAGTACCGACACTGCCAGACTTGGTCTGATCACTAGCAGTATGAAGCAAGCAGACATTTCTTACATATGGCAAAGCTAAAGAGACTCTCTGCTCTCTACACTGAAACATAACAGTGAAACTTACCTCTGACCCAGCACTACCCCTGCCCTGCAGATTTCTCTACTCTGACACACCCGACGTGGCAAATGAACTTAGTAATGTTGACTTGAACCGGGCACGTTAGTGCAAGGAAACCCTAAAGGCCAATTATGTTAAGCTTGTCTCTTTAGGCCCAAATATACCCACATGTGCCCATGTTGTCAAAATTAAATGTGGTTATATTTGCAATTCAATATACAGTCATGTGAAAAAATTAGAAAAGCTTGTGTGTTTTTGTAAAATACTTGGTAATATGGGGGCAGCGGTGGCCTAGTGGTTAAGGCGTTGGCCCTGTGATCGTAGGATCGGGGGTTCGAACCCCTTCCCAATGGGTTGCCCTAAGGTACCCTTGAGCAAGGTGCCGTCCCTGTCCCGCTCCTCCCTGCGATGGGCTGGCGACCTGTCCAGGGTGTGTCCCCTGTCCGTGCGCTGGGTTGGACACCAGCGTGACCCCGTGTGGGACAAGTGGCAGAAAATGGATGGATGGACTTGGAAATATGGATATGTAATCTGAATTTCAACAACAGTGGGAGATTCAAGTAATAAACAGTGCCCTCCACAATTATTGGAACCCCTGTTTAAGATGTGTTCTTAGGCTTCAAATAAATTCTTTATTTTCTCCAAAAAATATAGGCTCACAACACAAAAAAGAGAAAAATCCAACCTTTAACTGAAGTAAATTTATTAATTGGAAAAAAAATCCCACATTAAGAAATAAACCTTTTACATGAAATCATGTGCGTCACAATTTTTGGCACCCCTGCTGTTAATATTTTGTACAACCCTCTTTTGCCAACAAGACAGCACTTAATCTTCTCCTATAACATTTCACAAAGTTGGAGAATACAGACACAGGGATGTTTGACCATTATTCTTAGCACAATCTTTCTAGATCATCCAGAGTCCCGAGTCCGCTTTTGCTTCAGCTCACCCCACATTTCAATGGGATTTAGAATGGGGGACTGAGATGGGCATGGGATGAGCCTGATTTTGTGTCTGCTGTGGGCATGAAGTGCTTTTCCACATACTCATTCTTGGATTCACACCAGACCCACATAGAATCCTGCCAATAAGCTCATTTTAGTCTCATCTGACCAAATCACACGGTCCCAGTTGAAGCCCCAATACCGCTTAACAAACCTCAGATGGTTACGTTGGTGATTGCAGGTGAGAAAAGGCTTTTTCCTTCCATGTCTCCAAAACAGCTTGTTGGAGATAGGGTCTTATGGTTGTCATGGAGACTTTGTGACCCCAACTTTGTGACCCCAACACCACTCTTTGGTGCAGTTCTGTAACAGTAAGCTCAGGAGAATGTGTGTCATGGCAAGATAAACTTTGGTCCTCGTCTAGCCTTGTTTGTCACTTTTTCCGTTATTTTATAGCTCTTTATTATTCCTTTGATTGTACTGGCAGGTTTAGACGAGTAGCTATTTTCTTGTAGCCATTACCTGACTTATGAAGGTTGACACACATCTGCCTTACTTAAATGGCATGTTCTTTTGGTTAAGAGCAAAAGCACTCTGTGTCACTTCATATTTATACCCCAGGGTCAGAGAAAGTTTACTCCGATCAACTTTAAAAATTAACTAGAAAATTACAAAAAAGCTTCAGTTACATTTATTTGACAAGAATTGTTAGGGAAGCCAATAATTGTGGCACACATGATTTCATGCAAACAATTTTATTTCTTAGCGTGGGATTTTTTTCCCAGTGAACAGATGTACTTCACTTAAAGGTTGGACTTTTTTGTGTTGTGAGCCTATATTCTTTGGAGGAAAAAAAAACATTTATTAGAAGCCTAAGAACACACCAGGGGTGCCAATAATGTTGGAGGGCACTGTAACTAAACAATTAAAACCGAAGAAAAGACTTTTCAAAATCTTCTGAAAAATGTAATTTTACAAACATTTCTGGTGAGGAATAAATTAGGACACCCCCACCTTTATTCCCAATTACAATCTCAAACCTCAAATCACATATGTCTAGCACATCAGGTGCACATGATTAGAACATTGTTACTCAGCATTTTGAAGGAGGTTTGCCGATTTAAACCTCATACATTTAGTTTGGTACTCCTGACTATTGAGGGGAGAGTAAACACCATGGTGTGGTCTATCACAGTACCAGATTATCAGAATGTGTAATCAGTTGGTTTAGTGCACCTTTTCTCCCTCATAGTAGATTGCTGGAGACCAACGTGCCTGTTTTCAGGTTATACATGTTATGCAAGAGCTTTTTGAAGTGCTATTTCTTTTGTATAAGTTAAGGACAGTTTTATCCCTTAACTGTTAACATCTGATTTTCGCTTTGAAGGAGGAAGATGTAGAGGACAGGAAGAAAAGGGAACTAATGATTCACTGTGGTGACCCCTAAACAGGAGCAGCGGAAAGAAGTTAACATCTGATTTTATCTCAGCCATACAGAACACTTTAGCACATTATGATAAAGTATTAACATGAAGCGCATGGAACTTCAAATTCCCTTCAATGTTTGACAGCAGATTTACAAAATATTTAACTGTGATTTGAAATTGTTGCCAATGTGCAACTGCTAAAATTACTACATTTTTAAAGAGCTTGTGCAAATACCACTTTTAACTCCCTGTAAGTAGACTTCCAGCAGGGACAATAACAGACCGAAACATCTAAATGGCCCAAGTCTGATTACAGGAGCTGTGAAATAATGGGTGCCTGGCAGCACTATTACCCTTATATTGGGGAACAGAGTGGTGATTATGGAAAAAAGAGAATAGTACATTCTCTTGACAATTCACATGTCACAAGGCTATTACTACTTCCATCCAAAAGAGAGGGCAAAATATGACACCAGAGGTGATGAGGGTTTCCCTGCCTGTGCTGGTAAAGAGGTGCATAATCTCAAGCAATATCATATCATCACATCATATCATTACTAATCTGATACTGATCTGAAATGTTATGCAATCTGTTAACATACTCTTAGGTAATCTGGTCTTGGTAAAGTCCTCCAAGCCTACGTGATAATGTAGGCCACCTAATAATAATTTCTACTTTCTAAATAGATAACACCTATTTCTCTGTAAAATAAAAGATTTAGCAGCTTTAATGTGAAATGATTTATACTTAGGAATCAAATATATAGAAAGAGATCTAAATAGTTTAACTCTTCTGAAACATACCTCACAGAAAGATATTACATGAAGTCAACTGGCCATTTATCACAAACAACCAGTTACAGCTTTGTCTTCTGGACAAAAATGAACTATTTCTTCATATTTAATCCACAGGTATTTGTGAAAATCATTTGTTCCAACAGTGATATATAATGTAACATTTTTTCTTTTATTTAACTTACGTTTGTACTGAATTAAGTTCTATTCTGTATCCTGTCTATATTTACATACAATGATACCAGATTATCACTACTCATATGCTGAATCATTTTTGGTCTTAAATCCAGATGCTTTGAAATCTAATAACATGGCACAGCAGTGTCTCCCAGAGAATTTGACTCTTTTTGTTAACAGGAGGGAATACATTTTTTTGTTGATTGTTTATGTGGGGGTGTAGGTCTAGGGTGTGCGTGATGGACAATATGGGTTAGGGATGGGGGGGGTTGTTATTCGAGGAAAATGTGTGCACAGTGTATGATTAGTCATGATAGTCATTTCAAGCCTGACAATGTTCACAAACCACTATCTTAACATAAGCTTCCCTATCAACAAAGCATGGAACAATGTGTCTGAAATTGATGAACTGGTGAAGTGCAGTAATGCATATACTTTGTGAAAACAAAGAGGCTGCAAGTTAACTGCAATAACAGTACAATCTTTACATGATCAAAAGCTAAACTATAAAAATTGCATATTTTACTACCATTTTCCAACATATGTATTATTTGGACAATGTTGTGTTAACACTCTCAACGCTCCTAGCGTGTTCAGTTATTGCTAAAGCATACATTCAAGTTTGAAAATGTGCTTCTAACAAAATAATAAATGCTTAGAATGACACCATGCCATTGCCATGGAAACTTGATGGAGGATAACTGTACTTTGAAATATATACATAAAGCAGCAATAAAGGGGTCCTGCTTCTGTTCTATTTTGTGTGTCTAGCTGAAAAGAAAGAGCTAGTCAGAGAGGGAGACAGAGAGAGAGAGAGAGAGAGAGAGAGAGAGAGAAGAGAGAGAGAGAGAGAGAGAGAGAGAGAAAGGCTCTGGCAGACCTCCATCTGGCTGCTGTCTAACAGTGCAGTTATCAAGCAATGAATTAAATGCAGTCCTTTGAAAAAAACATTAGACAAACCTCAGACATCAAACAGCACATTTTTCCAGGGTTTATTTTTCTCACCCCATCCACACATGTCCTCTTCCACTACTACAAATGTCTAGAGGTTTGGGAGAGAGAACATGTTGTTCTTTCTTCCTTTCTGGCTTGTATTGCTGGAAAATTGTGAATGCTTCTGTACAGGCGCTTGCATGTATAGTGATAATTCAGAGGGAATGGAGAGCAGGAGCTTCTGGCTGGAATTGGCACTAAATAAAACAGTAGCAGTGAGAGTAGAGGAGTGGAGAGGAGGAGGATTGAGGGAAGGGAATGCAAGCAGAGGGGAGGATGCAGTAAATGACTGTTTCAGCCCAGTTCATCTGGAGACATAAGCCCAGTGGAGCGTGTGCTGGCATCACCCAACACCAAAGATAAGCAAAGGTTATTTTTGGGCTAAGAATCATCTGTGTTCAAAGGCACGGACAGACCTGAAGCCCACACACTGCACTTGCACACTCCAGCCTGGAATCAAGGTTCCACAGCCACAGATCCTGCTGCCAGCCTCATAACGTGGCAACTATGTGGCTGTTAAATTGTCTACTTCCTTCAAGAGAGGGTGCATTCACCAGAGGAAGGGATAAAGAATGCCGAGATATTTATTCTGTCTCGGCTTTGCTGCATCTATAAATCTCAGCGGAACAACATTTGTGATGGAAGAACGGCAGCATTTCTTAATTGCCAAGGCAAAGTCTGCTCCCATCTCACCATGCAGGGAAAAAAAACCCTTCATTAGCTTAAGATCTGATTGCGTACATGACCCAAATGTGTCATCTGTGGAAAGCAAAGAAAGAAGCTATTTTTTTCAACCACCTAATACAGTTATATGCAGAGTCTTAAAGTTCCTATGAAAAATACAGTGAATGAGATGATAGTTTTCAGTTTTTAAGAGGATTTTTATCAACACTGCAATAAAGGTGTCCAGTAAATGTATGAAAACAAGCCTTAGGTTTTTAAGATAGATTACTGTACAGATTACACTGTACATATATTTTAGGAATTAATTCATCTGAACCAATTTATAAATAAGGTAAATTATAGTCTGTGAACTCAGAACTCATGACACATACTCAGCTGTGCCCACAATGTATATTTCTTTCTCAGGTGTATTTAAATTGCCATAGATTGTGCTTTAATTATTCTAGTGCAGCCTAAAAGCTGTTCCCAAATATTATGGTACTTAATAAATTATCTTAACATTATACATCAGTTAATACATACATACATACATTTGTTAATGTGATTGGTTTAACAGTGTTCACCCCTTTTTTTTTCAAAATAACTGTATTTTTCTGCTTTACTCTGCAGCTTAACAGAACCTTAGGCTTCTGTTTTTACATAAAACAAAACAGATAAATCAATAAATTAGATAGGTCTTATTAGATAATACTTATGTGTACGCCAGTTGGTCACATTATAAAGAACATTGCACACCAACACCTAACACAAGACAGGATAGGAAATACTTTAGAGGCTGGCTGAACAAAACACATTCAGGTGGACCTAGTAAAAATTTAAAATGTTCAAACTGCACCAGTTTCAAGGCTCTGTTTGTAACATAAAGGGATATTTGACATGATGTTTTGCAAATAAAAAAAGTTGCTTTCTGGTCAAACTCGGGCAGGACGACCTTCCAATCAAGGAGCCCAGTTCCGAACATACACTTACACTTAAGGTTGTGTGTTATTACTGAAAATGTGATAACTATAAAAAATCAAAACCATGACAGTCTTTGTGATAACATATTCCCTCTTGCTGCTTAAAATATTCATTTGTTTAATATTTTCACCAACTTATTTTTCAATTTTAATTAGTCCATTTGAATTTGTCCTCTCTTAATTAGTCCTCTGTCTGTCAGTTCTCTCAGCAGCATGCCTATTCCTTAGTATCATGAGTCAACCATGCCTAAGCTTTAGGTCACTGGTTGATTCATGATACTAAGGAACATGTAATAAAATTCATAAGTTGTATTGCATATAGTTGTAATTCTGCCATTTTTTACATTGTTTATTATTACACTGTGGCACTTAATACTGCGATGGGGGCTTCACACTGAAAAAGAACTGCTAAAGAACTGCTACATTGTTACAGAACTGTTTTAGTTAGTAAGCTAAATAATGATGTATTGTCAATGATTTTAGCGATCCCTGTATGAAAGTGGATGTACTAGAACAGAAACAGCAGTTCACTGCCAACTTTGTGGTTTATGTTTTGCCCACATTAACTGTAAGTAGCTGATATGCCAGTCTTAGCTCTGTAGAGGAGCAAGATTATCTCTCTAAAAGAGCTTCAGAATACTCTGACTTTGAAGCAGCAGTTAAACCTATACAATAGATACGACAGAAATTACAAATATTAAACAAACAGGATTAGAAGCAAAAAAATGTTGACTTACATAATTTGAGGCAAGGTCTGGGTGCAGATAGTCAATCCCTGTCATAAAACAGCAAAATGAAATTTTCAGTGGGATAAGAACTAAATAAAAGCTATATAAAACATGCTACAGTGCTCCATTAGTAGTTAATACTTATGAGAGGAGAACACACCATCATCCATGATGGCAATGGTCACTCCTTTTCCAGTGTAGCCCAATTTCCAAGCCTCAGCCACGTTGAGATCCAGCCCTGGAGTGCCATCCGCCTGCCCTGTATTTATCTAATAAGTGACACAATATGGACACATCACATGAGCAGAGTGTTCCAGGCATGTGGACATTAAAAAATTAGTCACAAGCATAGGAGCGCAGCAGAGCAAAATAAAGGTCATTGATATCACACTTTGTTGAAACCCTGCTGAGAAGCGTTTCAGACTGACAAGCTCAATAAAGGGGATGGTCCCTTTTCATAAGGCAGAACGGCTTCCTGTGTGTGATAAAGCCGTGGAGAAATGGATCATGAAGCTGCTGTCTCAAACCTTACTGTTGATACCAATTGCTAATGAGAAAAATTATGTAAATTAAGAGGCAGCAGTCATCAGATTAATTTTGTATTCACAGTGCTGGTGCTGAAGGTAAAACAACGTGAAGACAATAAAAACCATAATTACTTACAAGATACCACTGCTTGGAGAAAAGTGGGTCATTCATGCTGACGTCAATGGCATTAATGTCTCGGTAGCCCCTCTTCTGCCGGCCAAAGCCCTCCTGAGCAGTTACGCTTTTCACCTAAAGCACAAAACAAAAAAACATTTACAAAAATAAGAACTAATACAAAGCATTTTATCATAAATTATGCTTTTCAAAACATAGATATTCTTTAAGAACAAAAAACACAATAGTAAATGCAATAATTTAGCAGTTGTTTTCAGGCATTAATGACATATTTATATTTCCATTTTTCTAGTTTGAGCCCCAGACCTTCAATAGAAGATCAAACCCACAAAAGCCAGATGCTCCTTCAACAGGCAGTATGGAGTGTGATAAGAAACAAAGAATGCCGAATTATGCTCTCAGATTTGCATGTTCTCTCACTTTCATCACACAGACATTGTGCAGATCAAAGGCAGGTCTGGGCTAATTTAAAAAGTGCTTTGAAAGCTCTTTGATAGCCATTGAATCTTCCCTCTAGACAGTACAAGGGGAAAGACAGAACTATATACTTTAATTGTTAAATTACAATTGTTCTCATAAAATTTTTTAAACAAATGGTGTGTGTGTGTGTCTGTATGTGTGTGTGTCTGTATGTGTGTGCATGTGTGTGAGTTAGTGATCCCTTCATAATAACCTTGTATATGGATAAAAATGATCCAATCTTATATATTTGATGTTAGCAAGATCATGTGAACCACCGCTTTCAGTACCTGATGTGACCCCTTTTTAAAGCATTAATCCAACTGAACATTTCTGGTAACCTATGATTAGTCCTGCACATAGGGTAGGAGGAAGCCTATTCTTCCATACAAAAACGGCTTTAACTCTGAGATGTTGGTGAGTTCCCTAAGAACTCCTCACTTCAGGTTCTCCCACAACATTTCTACTGGTTAAGTATCAAGCCTTTGCCTTTACTTTATTGTTCTTTTATCATTCTCTGGTAAAACAACTGTGCTTAGGGTCTTTTCTTTGCTGCATGACATACTTTCTCCTGAAATTCATGTTTCATATTTCACAGTAAGGAATTAACTTTCATTAAAGACCATAAATAAACCATTAATACAGATGCAACAAAACAGACTCAAATCACAATAGACAAACAGACAAATCGGAAGATGATAGTTTTTTACCCACACACCAAGTGCACAAGGGGGCAACCATATATCTGGTGGCCAGGGAGCAGTACCTTGCTCAAATATACCTCAGGGCACCCTAATGGTCCAGGATTCAAACCTAAGACCTTCTGATTCTGGAGTCAAGTCCCTAACTACCAGTCCACCACTATCCAGGCAAACTCCTTTTCCGTCATAGATAGATAGATAGAAATTAGGTGCTTTAATAATCAAAGAATGTGCCAAAATATCAAGCCTGTATTGCAGGGGTGCTGAGCCCTGTTTCTGGAGATATACCATCTTTGAGTTCAAATTTAACAAACCTGGTTCTAATTCCTGTTGAAGGTTGTATGACCTGGATTGGGTATGCTGGACTGGTACTAAACTTTGCAGGATGGTATGAGAAAAGGACTGTGATTCTCTGCAATGAACAGATGGTCACTAAATTGTCCTGAACTTTAAGGTGAGGGTCATTATAAATGGGCTGTCTGAGCAACCTCTTAATGTAATTCTATTTATAAACAACAGAAAGATGGAAAATTACTGTAAAACCCAGGAAAATGTCACAGTCTGTCTAGGTTTGGTTATGTTTTGTTCACGGTAGAGGGTGCTCTGTTCTGACTGAGCACACCTGAGGTACAGGTGTGCTTCATTGGGGCTGACTATTTAAGCCCCAGTGAGTCAGAACAGAGCGCAGTTCGTTCTATAGGCAAAGCCTGAAGCTACGGGTGGTTCAGCTTCAGTTTTGTGTCTGGTTTTGGTGACTATCGTGAATAAAGTTATGTCTTGGAACAATGGCTCTGTGCAGAAGTCCTTCCTGGACCCCGCCACCCTGACAGAAATGAACTGTCACCCTCTGGACGTTGCTAGCCTTGAAAGTTGGTGTGAGGAGCACAAGCGGACAGTCGAAGTCACGGCGGCGGTCCTCAGAGCGGAGCTACAGTGTCGGAGGACCTTCGAGCCAGCGTGGCTGGCTGTGTGTTCACAGAACTGCAGAGTGGAGAAAGAGCAGAGTGGAGGAGCACAGAGCGCAACCGCCACGGAGCTCTCACGACGCCTGGACCTGCTGGTGCGCTCAATCCAGCTCGCTCCCTCTCTGGAGACCAACGAGTGGCTTGAGGAGTATGGCCAGATTGAGCAAGCACTGATAGCTGTAACAGTGGTGATGGGGCGGTCCCTCGACCTGCTGGAGGATGAGGCTTCTTGCCCCTTTCCTTACCGCCCCAGCTCCTCACCAACCACAACGTGGGATGTCGGCGGAAACTGCCCCCTGCGTCAATCACAGCGGAAAAATGGTGGAGAACACGCCCTGCTTGAATCTACATGGGACATTGGTAGTGAATGCTCCATGCATCATGCAATGCGGGAAGACGGCGGAAAATGTCCCCTGCGTCATGCAACACGGGACATCAGCAAAGAAGGCCACCCGCAACAGGGAAAGTGGGACACTGGCAAAGAAGGCCGTCCGTGACACTGAAAGCGGGAACCTTCGCAGCATGAAAAGCGGCATCAAGGAGTCGACCCCCAAACCCATCACTACTAATCTGTCTGCCAGGCAGAGGCCAGAGAAGGAGCAGCTCCAGGTTAGTGAGAAAGATGGATTAATCAGTGAACTGACTTTGAGAATTCAGCGATTGAAACAATCTGGAATCTTTCAGGAATCTGAAAACGTTTGGCTCTCTGTTCAGGGTGAAGAAAGACAGGCCAAACATGTACTTGCTGAGCAGCTCCAGGACATGGAGGCTGAACTCAACACCAAGGACCCTGAAATTTGTGCACGGAACCAGGGTCTTGATGTTTTAAAGATTAAGTTAAGGGATGTTACACTGGTCAATTGTAATGTCTCAGAGAAGCTTCAGGAGACAGAATTAGAGGCAAAGGAACTGGAGAGGAAGTGTAAGCGATTGGAAGATGAAAACATCTACCTCCAGGCCGGGAATTACCAGCTGCAGGAAAGCAACCAGTCTGAAGTATGTTCTCTTCAGGAGAATTTGGCTAAAGTTAGATGGGAATTTGAGGAGAAGCAGGCTGGGTATCTAGAAAATGAAAGGAACCAGAGAGAACAGATTATGTGGTTGACTGAAAGCTTGAACAGTGTCCAGGAGAAACTAAGGGTTGAATCCAAAAAGCTCAGTCAGGTCAATGTAAACCGCGATGCACTTCTCATGGACATCCACCAAAGAGACGAACAGACCAGCTGCATGACCATTTAGATCACTCAACAGGAGGAGTTGATAACCAAGCTCAACCAGCAGCTGACAGAGAAGGAAGCCTCCGTGCTACAGGTGAATGCAATGCAATTTGGTCACAAACAAAAGACTGAAAACCGAGGAAAGGATCACCAATCTGTTTTTGCAACTTGAGGAGACAAAAGGCCTCTTGTCTCTTTGTCAGAGGGAAATCAAAACCAGGGAAACAGAAGGAAGAGCTCTGGCTCAGGACTATGGAGAACTTCAAGGAGAGGTAAGTAGACTCATGAAGGAGAATGAGGTCTTGAGTAAACTGCAAGATGTGATTATGGTCCAAAGGGAATGGCTGAAGAAAACAGAGAAACAGGAGAACGAAACTGCACGCACTACAACAAAGGGAGTAGAGATTGCAACCTTGCAGGAGAAACTGGAGAATAAAGGGGCCAATATGGAACAACAACTGAACCAGACCAGGGAAGAGCTAAAGCAGGTGCAGGAAAACAGTGCTGTTCTGCAGGCAAAACTAGCAGAACTAGAAGAAGCCCGGAGGGAGGCCAGTAAACTCACAGAGTTGCAAGAGCATGTCAGATGTATGGGAGAAGTATTATAGACCTGGTGCTCAGAAGTGAAGGTCTTGAAATCACAACTTGCTCAGCAGACCCAAGCTAGAACCCTGGTGGAGAGCTCCAAAGTGGAGTAGTGGAGGAACAGTCTGATGGACGAGGAGGGCAAAAAGAAGAAAATCAACATTGAACTTGAGCCTTTCAATCCCACCTACACCTCACTTTATCTCCGCAATGACTTTCACACCGAGTCTCCTATAGCTTTGTTGTCTAACAGCAAGTTCGGCTTCATCAGGATCGAAGGTAGCAGTGTGCGATATGGGACATCACAGTGCAACACTAGAGAAGTGCTACATAAGGAGCATGGTCGGGGAGGGCAGATTATGCACCATTTTGCATGTTTGAGTATGGAGCAAAAGGATTCAGTGCAGTTGCCTCACTCGGAGGATCTATGCAGTTTTGGTTCTCTTCATGAGGAAAATAGTACCACTGTAAAAAATGGGAAAACAACAAAGAAGTTCCATTCAACCAATTGGTTGTCTGATGTACCTGATGTGTCTGATGTAAGAGGTCTCTTCTGAAATTACACACATTGGTTGCTGACTCGGGACACTTGTAGTGAAAGTCTCTGGAAGAGATCCAGTTCACAGATCTTTCAAGTGAGATTATAAAATTGTATTGGAACAGAGATGATCAAGAACTCTGTGAGGCAGCAAGTTCAGACCATTATATCAACATCATGGAAGAAGGGAAATTTCACTGTGGAATGGAACATTCCTTAACACCTCAAGAAATATCCAAAGACAAAATGGACAAGCTTGCAGAGGACTTTCATGTCCTGAAATATGACTCTGCAGCACAAGCAGTGATGTACAAGTCAGCATTGCTGGATAGTACTGAAAAGGTCAGTGAGGAGCCTGACTATTCAAGAGACAACATGTTAACGGAGAACGACAAATTCTGCACCTCAGATTCTGAGACAGGAGATATGGAGAGCGAGGAGGACAGGGGTCTGATGCAGGTAAAAGACTCTTCCTCTTTGAACCGTAATGAATCTTCTGTGTTTAGCTCTCTTTCAGACTCTGTCAGGACAAGGCTTTCCAGCCAGTCAGACGATTCCTCCAGGGACTCCAGTGTTGAGTCAGGGAAACAGGTGAAGGAAGAAGCGCAGGACAACAAGAAGGAAAACATGCCTGCCAGCTCTTTTGACAAAAAGAGCTCTGACTTTTACAAGCACTCAAACACGGATGGAGTGGTCTCAAAAATGGACAAGGACTGAAAGGTGTTGAAGAAACATAAGGTGAAACATAAATACGAACCCAAGGAGAAGGATCAAGTTCCTAGTGTGGTGTGGGATCAGGACATGAAGGAACAAGTTGCAAGGAACTCCACAGTCAACTTCAGTGATTCTCAGCAGAAGTCCCTCATTGTGGAGATGGATTCACCCTCTGAAAGCAAGGTCAGACCCTCTCGGCACGACAAAGACCACATCAGGAAAAGAAATTGGACTGAAGCTCTGGGATACCCCTCACCACCGCCAGCAGCCCTGGACGTGGCTGTGGCTGGTCAGGGTCCCCCTCGTTTGCTAGTTTGTTTGTGTAGACCAGGCCATGTACCCCTTAAGGGGGGGGGGGTGTTCTTCACTGGGGCTGACTATTTAAGCAGAGCGCAGTTCGTTCTATAGGCAAAGCCTGAAGTTATGGGTGGTTCAGTTTCAGTTTTGTGTCTAGTTTTAGTGACTATCGTGAATAAAGTTATGTCTTGGAACAGTGGCTCTGCGCAGACGTCCTTCCTGCACCCCGCCACTGTGACAAAAAATAACATTTTGATTGAGGTTCTTAATATATAAGAAGAGAAAGAGAGATTGGAATGGGCTATAATATTGAAATATATGAAAGAGAAGTGATTATTTGTACTTGTGAGCACAGCACTCAGTGAACTACAATGAAATGCATCCTCGAAATGCAACCCATACACAAACCAAGTACCAGTACCTGGGGAGTAGCATTGGGGACTACACCTTGCCCAAGGGAATCTGAGGGCAACCTACTGGTACTGGATGCAAACCCTTGACGTTCTGATCCTGGGGTATAGTCCCTAACCACTAGGTCACCACTGCCCAAATTTATTGTAATGTAGTTATTTTAAGGAGGTAAACAAAATTTCTTAATGAAATGTATCTGCAGTCACACCACACATTTTTTGCTGTTATTGCCATTAATTAAATGCTTCTAAATTCTGTCAAATTTGATTTTATGATATGTTTGTACATATAAAATGCTTGGTTATAACTACAGTTATAATATAAATAGTTATATATATATATTATAATATAATATATATAAAGTTTAGGTTCACACTGTTCATATTTTGTTATTTTTTCCTATATTATGAACTCAACAAATGAAAAGATATTGTGCGCTATAATCTGCCAAGTGGAATCTTGGTACAGTGGAGCCTCTCAAGGGAAGTTGTAGCTCTCTTGCCTTTGTTGGTTAGCTTTTCATTGATTTATTAATTGGTCTTCTGTCAGCTCTATCCACCGTTCTCGGGCAAGAGTGCTGAAGGTATGAATTTAAAAGCCATTTACAAGTGTATCTGAAAGAGAGACTGCAGTCATGGATTCTACTACAACAACATGCAGCATGCAAGCAACTGTGCCTGGACCTACAGCAGGCTCTGCTACTGTTGATGTGAAAGTGCCTCTACAATCAGAAAGAGTGCATTGGATTGCATTGGAGGTGTGCAAGGAGGAAACCATTGCTCTCTAAGAGAAACATCAAGGCCAGACTGAAGTTTGCTAGAGAGAACATAGACAAAGATCAGGACTTCTTTGGACAGATTAGTCTAAAATGGAATTATTTGGTCACCAGAACAGAGGACATGTCTGGTGTAAACCAAATACAGCATTCCAGGAAAAGAACCTCATACAAACTGTGAATGTAAAATGTAACAAATAAAAAATAATAAGAAGCATTAATGATTTAACACATTGGCAAGCTTTCCACAGAACAACAGTTTGGCCTAATATTGGCTTTTAAAAAGAAAACTGAAGAAAGTTAGGTGAACATACTCTAAAATTAATTCTGCGGCATACTATTTAAACATCATTAAATTTAAGTTTCATGTTTTTTCACTTATTTAATTAGCTTTTTATTAGGCTTCTCACAACTATTTTTGTAAATAGTTGTGAAATCTGCTTACCCTTTAACTGAACCTGCTGAAACTGACGTTAGTCTAGATGTTTTTGTAAGCAGATAAACCTTAAAAACAGATCCCAAAAAAAGGTTCTTTGGAGCCTTAGAAAAAACAATTATTTCAATGGCTGGCTCTCTACAGAACCATTTTAAGATTTTCACATTTGAACCACATTTTAGTTTAGCTTACCCACACCAATCACCGTAGTGCACCATTATTAATGTTGCTGGTGCTGCTGTACATGCCATTGCACTGCATTGCTTCCTTCTGTGTCTGTCACTACTGGATCCTGCTCATTACTGACCCTCCCCATTCCATTTCTTTCCCCACATGTCTGGGGGGGCCTGCTGTGGTCATCGCCTGAGTCCAATACCGAACTACCAACTGGTCTGTGCTGCGCATCCGATGCACCAAGGGATCCGGGCGGCTCACCGGTACCTGGGGCCTCACTAGACTTGCTAAGCCTGGGAAGCAGCTTAGGACTCTGTGCTGATCCTGGGGTTAAACCTGAACTAACTTTGTACTGCTAGTATACCCAAGGGGGTTGGGTAGCCAGTTGACCTTGGACCCTCAGAAGGTTTTTTCTTCACACAGTGGAGTTTTTGGTTCCTCTCCTCCGTAGTCGTCTGGTTTAACTTCTAGTACTATAATCGATGTCTACCATCTATGTAAAGTGCCTTGGGGCAACTCTGTTGTGAAAGGCGCTATACAAGAATAAATTGAATTGAATTGAATTGAACCTCCACATATGGTTCTATACCAATAAGGATCATCCCTAGAACCCCATGTCCAAGGCAAACCCCATTTAACAACCTTTTTTATGAGTCAAACTTGTTAAGTACCGGTGATTACATAAATTTGAATTTGCCTGTCATTTCAAAGCAGGAACAGAAAAAAAGGTTTAAAGAAGCTGTAATGAAAAGAGTGCGAGGCAGGAAGCAGACCTACAGCTTAAAAACAGGCTATTTTTCCTTAATTAGTTTAGAAAGGAAAATTCCCAGTGGTGCCCCAGCTTGTTCTGACTCAGTACACAGTCAAAAGAAAAGCTGAAAAAAACACTTGTTCACTGTTGCTGAAAGCTGGCCTTAAAATCTGTGCACTGTCCTTGAAAAGTGGTGTTGAATTAACATATGACTTCCAGTCAAATTAAACAATAAGTAAAAAAGCAAAACACATCTGTCTGTACCTGGAAACATAGAAGATAACCTCTGCATACAGTGCACTGTATGTTTTTAGTGCACATGCTTCATGGTTGTTCGATGCTGTAGCATCATTTCAGTCAATCAAAGCTGTTTAACAAATCAATGCAACTCATAACATGTAAGAAAGGTCAACACTCTGGCATCTTCCTCTTGGCAATGATATTCATCATACTGATTATTGTTGAGTTTTTAAAACTGTTACCCTGTATGGAGAATTATGGATAATGACACTATAGCTGATTAAAAAATGTTCAAAAAATCTCCTGAGATTAAACCAGTTTCAAATTACACCCAATGCCCTCCAACCAAAAAGTTGACAACAAAAAATACCTTCTTATACTTATTGCTAACTGACTCTAATATATTTGGAATAAATGTGACAAGTACAAGCACTTCTGTTTGTGTGGAACTGGTTCCACAGGCTAACACATTTCTTATCTTAACCACTGAGATCTTATAGATTGTCATTTTCTGTTCAAACAGTGTCATAAAATCAAATGAAAATGACAGACTAAATTTTTCTGTGCTTTAGCCAAATGAACTGTTTCACACAGCAGCATTACCACAGTTTCACATTTAACATTGAGCAGTGCTACAAACTATACCTCAAATATAACCCCAAATATGCAAAAAATTAATCAATATATTTTGGCCCAATGACAAGTGTACTGGCTTTCACATTTCAGCTCAAAGTTAATGAGCTAAAAAACAAAGAGAATTTCATATTTGGTATTTTAACATTTATGCAAATACATGCTGGCTCTTTGAGCAGGTGCTAAAAATTACTATTGCGTGGTTAGGTGGTTAGGTGGTTAGGTGTATGCAGCACTGGCCATAAGAGTTCTAACACAGATAACTTCACACAAATTTAGGCAGACATACAGTCATGTGTGTTTTTGTAACATTCTTGAACATGTTGATATTTAATCCATTTTGGATAAATGGATTGGCTAAATGGATCATTGAATTCAATTTTAACAATACTGTAGATTCTAGTAATATAACTAAACAATTAAATCTAAAGGACAGACTTTTCAAAATCTTCTGTAAAATGCAATTCTACAAAAATGCGATATCTGGTGAGGAATAAATTAGCACACCCCCACCTTTTTTCCCAATTAAAATGGTTTGAATCACACACAGGTGTAGCGCATCAGGTGTACATGATTATAAAATCATTACTCAGCATTTTGAAGAAGGTTTGCCCTTTTAAACTTCAGACATTTAGTTTGGTGCTCCTGACTGTTGAGGTGAGAGTGACCACTATGGTGAGATCAAAAGAGCTGTCTGAGGCCTTCAGAAAGAAGATTGTAGCAGCTTGTAAAGTCTGGTAAGGGATTAAAAAAGATCTCAAAAGAATTTTCAATCAGCCATTCCACTGTCTGGAAAATAGTCTACAAGTGGAGGACCAAAACAAGACAACTGCAAACATGTCCAGGCCTGGCCGTCCAAACAAGTTCACCCTGAGAGTAGACCGCAAGAAGTCTCCATTTCATTAAAAGAAACTTAAAGAAGTCTCCAAAAGCCCTAGAATGTCATCACGGGACCTACAGCAGGCTCTTGCTACTGTTGATGTGAAAGTGCCTCTACAATCAGAAAGAGACTGCACAACTTTAACTTGCATGGAGGCATGGCAAATGGAGGCAAATGGAGTGGAGTGGCCGAGTCAAAGCCCAAATCTTTATCCCATTGAGGTAAAGAATTCTGCATTGAGGAGTGGATCAAACATCTCACTGTGGTTATTTCAGCTAAAGGGGGTAACACTAGCTATTAGGTGGTAGGGTGTTCTAACTTTTTCCTCAGTTAGAATACACATTTTTGTTGCTATCTTTTGTTTGATGAATAAATCAAGGTTAATGTTTGTTGTTTACCTTGAACATTTCTAATAAAGAATGGAATATTTAATGGGGTGTCCATGATGGAATATTTAATGGGGTGTCCCTGTACACTATTTTGTTTTTCCTAATGTAAAATAATCCTTGTCATCAGAATGAACAAAGTCGTTTTAATGCAGTGCATTCATCTGCGATATATCCACAGCCAAAGCCAAGATAAATACCTTTGAGAATAAGTAAAAAGCTTTCTTTGTCATCCTTACGATGATTTTTCTCCTTTAATAATACTTATTTACAAACGTCAACATCATAGGCAGCCTGGAATACAAATGTGTGAAAGAGCAACATGTAAAGAGACTTACTTAAATTGTTAACAAGTTGCTCGGCTCTGATCATGCCTTTTGCTTGACCTCCAGAGCACTATTTCTTTCTTCCAATAATGATGGAATCTAAAAGGTCTTTATCGGAACTAAAGCGGATTTGGGAATCATAATATTTTAGTTTGATCTGTATTTTCAAGAATTTCTGTTTCATTTTAAATGGCATATAATGCTGTACAGTTACTGAACTGAAAAAACATTGAGAAGGAAGCTAGCTGCAACCTCAACTTAAATATAAAAATGGCCATAAGACTAGCAGAGAGGGTGCTGTAAATTTGTCAATATGAAAGAAAGAAAAGATTAAATGTTAGAGAAAGGAGCATTTGGACCTGGAAATGGCATCAGACCTAACAACCAAACAACCTTGCTGAAAGTCACACAGGTTGCATGTATTTAGAAACACCCAAAATTCCAAAAAGTGGTTATTGGTAAACTTGGTGTTAACTGTGACATTTGCTGTATGTTTGAATGGGGTGTTAACGGAGGTGCTAGCCAGAATTATCTTTTATCACTTAATGATTCAGTGACCATTATTCAAAATGCCAAGGCTTTTTACTTCATCTAAAAATCTTTATTACAATAATTAAATGCAACTCACAATCCCTAGAGCCAAGAGTCTTCTCAATTGTCAGTATCAATCATCCACAAAGCATCATAATGCACCATGCACAAGATGATATAGGTAAAAGATCATGCTAAGCAACCTTCTGCAATGATTCTGTTACTCAGCAGCCTTAAAGTACAGTGAAGCAGAGAATGAAGAGCAGAGCAAACACTGGCCCCGTCTCAGAGTAAACAGGCAACAAGCCAGGCAGCTAGTGGGAGCTTGGCCAAAATGTGAAAAGAGGAAAAAAAAATCAATACCAAGCACTCTAAGGCAACACTTGAATATTGTTTGAAACGTGAAAAAGCTTCTCTGCAACCTTTTGCATTGATTTTGAAAGGCTAACCAGCACAGATCTGAATAGTCTTTTGAATAACACATACTGATTCCTGACACTGTACACACTGCAATGCTAATGAAACTATTGATAATTTTAGATTGAAATAGAGCTATTAAAAGCATAGCTAATCAAATTTTATTACTAATATTAAAAGCAAATGTACATTGCTATTGCAATTAAATTAGTATATTTTCACAGTTTTATCAAAACCACATAACTACATAGTTTCAACAAAGCCACATAACTAATTTTTGGTTTTAAATTAATTTAACTATGTTACATTAACCTATGTGATTTTGTATTTTAAGAACATTTTCTCCTTCTGAAATTACCCTTTCAAAGATCAGAACACTGCAATCGTGATAATGATGGCAATAAATAAAAGCATTTATTTTACAACTTTGTTGTAAAAATATGTGCCCACAAGCCATTACATCAGTTTCCTTGACCAGCCTGATAATCCCTGATAATCAAACAGATTTGCATAAAATCTTAGAGTTTACATCATTAAAAATTACCTGAACAGAGCACACAACAGCATGGCTGCTCACTGCAGTCTACTCTCAGGGCTTTGCTCACCGGGCTTAAAAATGGCAATATGTTATAAAAATGGCAATATGTTGTGATATAGAGTGAAGTTCAGTAGACATAACTCAACCTTCACAATTTAATTTTCTAATCTACACAAGGCACAAAATGTTTTTATAACACAAACATCTCAGAAAATGTGTTCGCTCATGAGAAATATGCTCTTTCAACCCTGAACCCACTACAAACAATGAGCTCTATTCATTTATCCTCCCCAAATGTGTGTAAATTTGCTCATAAATGCACCACTTCCGAAAAAGCCGGAATTTTCAATGTGTAGCTGCATAAACATTGTATTCATTCCTATTCGCATGTGTACGATGATCAATCTCATTCATCCTAAAGGCCAGGCATGCACCTGAAGTGCCAATTTGCATAAATCTATGCCCATGAAGACCTACATTAGGTGGCACTGGAAACAGCAGAATTCATGATACCTGTAGTGTTGGAGCAAACAGGAAAAGCAAATAAGTATTATTTTCACAAAACTAGTTTTAGTCAGTAATGAAATACAATGAAGGCTCTGTATAAAGAGTTTGCTGAAGATGGTGTTATATAAGCATTTAAATGACAAAAGAATCAGTTACTTTTTTCTAGCATGCATGTATTTGTGCTCTCTTTAACATAGTCCATTCCAGTAAAAAGGCTCAGCTCCATACACTGTAAAATACTATTTTTTCACTTGTTAGTTGCCCAGACACTAACTTTTAGTAACATGCCTTTTTTCAGAGCAAATGCTTTATAAAATATTACATATATTTTCTTGTAAGGGCAAAGGTTGCTTTGCTTGCAGAACTACGAACTAATAAGTAACATGTTGGGAACAAAGGCAAATGGCTGGCTGAAAAGTAAACAATACTGAAAGAGAGAGAGAGAGAGAGAGAGAGAGAGAGAGAGAGAGAGAGAGAGAGAGAGAGAAAGAGAGAGAGAGAGAATGAGCATCAGTTACATTAGGTGTGAGCATCATGACACGAAGCTACTTTTTCTGTAAATCATAAGTAGGGGCATTATACGTCATCAAAGGATTCATGCATGGAGCAAAGTAATGGAAAATTGAGAATTTAAGCTCATCGATCAAGAAAGAAGGGTAAATTGAATGTTTCAGACACACAGCAGGGAACTAGTTTCTAAAAAGGTGAAGGTGCTTGCATAGCCTCTGCAATCTTTTTACTTGTATCCCACTAGAGATTTGCAAACATATACTTGTATTATTCATTCATGGTGTCTCAAACCTGTTTTGTTCTTCATCTTCATAGTACGCACAACATTATGTGAACCTGAAGTGGCTATAGTACACTAAAGAATAATATATCTATATAATATATTTTCAGCATCAATTCTTATACATATACGGTATATATTTTCAGTCCCTGGTTGTCTCTCAAACACCATTTCATGGTGTTATGTACTATATGTTATGATCAGTGTTATTACTGAGACCTTTGAAAACTCTGTAATCTCATTTTTAGGCCACATCACCCACCCCTATTAACCATTGTGTTCCAGGGCCTGGAATGAGACCGGTTTCTATGGGAACCACACACTGAGATGGTAGACTTACCCGCCGGTCTTTCTCTAGATGCTGGCGGTGACGAAGGCTGCGTTTCCTCCTGGTCTTGGGAGTGTCCCGTGGGTAGAAATGAAAAAGCCTCTCGCCAAAGGGAAGCTTGAAGAAAAAACAAACGACCATATGAGGCCATTAGAAAAATGTATCTAGACACATGAACGTTCCACTGTAGGAAGCATAAAATGAATGGAGTGTTTTTATCATATATAACTAATCGTTTCACCAGGGTCACTGGGCTGAACATGACATCTACTCACGGTCACTCTTCTACATGGATCAGTATCCTGAATGAGGCCTGTGTGTTGAATATTCAGTGAAACAATTCACGCATGTGGTGACAAGCAGATTAAATGTCTGACAAGGCACAAGGCTAAAGTCTTAAGTCAGAGGAGTTGGGTTTGAGATGGATCAGCCCCAAGCGCTATGTGGATGTAGTACATACTACGTAACACAGTGGCCAGAGTCAGGCAGGCAAAGTAATTAGAGGAGAATCACAGAGTTCACACAATGCTTAATGAAGCATATCTGTCCAGCGCCAATGAGAAGGGACATTGCATAATTTCAGTAAGATACAGTACAGCCTAAAGACTTAGAGCTGTGCTGCACAGTAAATTAATTCAAATCTTTCTCAATACTGGCCGGTAGCAATTCACTATTGATTTAAATAAGCAAACATTGCAAATCAATGTTTAACCTTAAAGTGGAACAGCATGATCTAATCAAAATATATTTAAGAAAACATAATATCCATTCCTCTTAGGAACAAGTATATTAGAGAGACAGCTCAGGTTAGATGGCTAAGAGACAAAGTCAAAGAAGGAAGATTGCGGTGGTTTGGTACAAATGAGAGGAGCAATTGCAGAAAAGAATGTTTAAAATGGAGCTGCCAGGCAAGAGGAAATGTGGAAGACCAAAAAGGAGGATTATGGATGTGGTGAAAGAAGACATGCAGGCAGTCAGAGTGAAAGAGGAAGATGCAGAGGAAAGGAATACATGGAGACAAATGACCTGCTGTGGCGCCCCTTAATGGGAGAAGCCAGAAAAAGTAGAATGAAGAAGAAGATTAAATCCATCCATTCATCCATCCATCCTCTAATTCTGCTACCCATCCATTATTTGAACTGCTTTTTGTAAAAAGGTTCATAACATGAAAAGTGACATCTTTAGAACATTTTGAACTTGCAATTGAAAGCACAAACTTCTCTCCTTAATTTCTGCCTCACAACTAAGCCCACTGTGTGGAGGGTGTACTTCACACTGACTGGGGGTAAACTGTTAATTGTTAGTTATTTACAGTCTGTGGACTAAAATGTATCTATTAGATTTTTCTCTGTTACTCTGTTACTACCTTTTGCCTTCAAACCAGCATCAATTCTTCTGGCCCCCACAGAGCCCTGATCTCACTATCATCGAGTGTGTCTGGGATTACATGAAGAGACAGAAGGATGTGAGAAAGCCTACATCCACAGAAGATCTGTGGTTAGTTCTCCAAGATGTCTGGAACAACCTACCAGCCGAGTTCCTTCAAAAACTGTGTGCAAGTGTACCTAGAATTGATGCTGTTTTGAAGGCAAAGGGTGGTTACACCAAATATTAATTTGATATAGATTTCTCTTTTGTTCATTCGCTGCATTTTGTTGATTGATGAAAATAAATGACTAACACTTCCATTTCTGAAAGCATTCTTTGTTTATAGCATTTTTTCCACACCTGCCTAAAACTTTTGCACAGTACTGTATATTATGATGTTTCATTCAGTTCACACAAAGTGTGATGCTACTACATTGTGGGCTGTTTTGAATTGAAAGCACAGGCTGAAGGTGGATGAGATTTTAAATGCCACACATGTAGTCCCATGTTCCACATCGCTGGCTGCGGCAACAGCCCATTGCGTACACACATCCCATGTTCTGACATTTGACAACACTAATCTGTTGGGTTAATAATGTCCTGTGTTCACTAATAAACGGCTCTTTGCGGAGATTGAATAAATAAGCGCTGTGATGCCAGGTCGAGGGCAATGTGTTTGAAATATAAATTAAATTCTTCGGTATTAATATTGTGTGATAGTTTGAAAGGATTTCTTATTTTCAGGACATCCTCTGGATTTAAAATCACAGACAGTGGGACTCAAGGTGGAAAGGCTCATCGAAAGCTATACATTCTTCATATTTAAATGTAAAGAAATTCAAGCTTTTTAGAAAACAAGCTTTTTCCTCGCAATATGAACAAAGCACTACAGTTTTATTTTACAGTTTGCATTTTATAGTTTTATTTCACACTTTGTTCCTATTTTTCTTCTGAGCTGTAACACTGTGACCCCAAAAAGGAACAATCCAGATATGTCTATGCACTTCAATTGCCTGAGCAAGCACAACAAAGCACATAGATTTTCGAAAAAAAGAAAAAAAGAAGAAAGAACACATCAGGTTTCCCATTTCAAACTGAAAATCCCAGGTGACTCTATTTTGTTGCAGGGAGCTGGGCAGGTTTTCAATTATTGAGCTTCTCTTTGGTCTCGTCTCGTATTTGATCTATATTTCTGCCTCGACCTGAAGTATTTGCTTTTCACTTTAGCATTTAATGCTTGTTTAGACAGTAGACTGATGTTGCTCTATTTCAAGAGGATAATGATGTTATTACTCCTTTCTTAAGCTATTTTATGGCACTTCTGGGAAATGAAAGGACAATTCGTTGCTCTTGGTTCATAAACTTTAATAGCCCACTCTCAAAAAGGGGCCAGATATTTCTAAGAATATACATCCATTTTTCAACTTGAGTGCTTTGTACTGAATTCCTTCTTCCCAAATGGGTTCGGGGTTTTGCATATTGCTCCAGGCTTACAAAACTAATCTAATTTCAACAGAAGACTAACCTGGGCCCAAATGAAAACATTGCACTAAATCATTGAAACATTAGATTGAATTAAATTCAATCATATTGCTCACACTAAAAACCAAAATCTGTAGTTTACACATAATGGTATTCAGTGTGATCAATGAATCAGTTTAATTTAAGGACACTACAGGCTTGATTTAAAAAATACAATTCTAATATATAGTCCCAAAACAGCACATAAGGTTGAGTATTAAATCAAGCTGAATGATGCTTAAATTGTTTTTGCTGCAGGGTTAGAGAAGGTAATCAGCGCAAATGTTAGTATGCTGGTAATTATTCATACAGTTATCCAGGTTAGCAGGGCTGTAGGTTTGAGATTTGAGTGTCCCAGCATCGCCAGCTTACCTTCCTGGCACTGCCAAAGCCATAGTCCATTGCGAGTTGATGGGCATCTTCGTCGCCCCCCTCATGCAGCTGGACCAGAAGGTGATGTGTGTAGATGCCTTCTTCTGTGGCTCCGGTGCCAAGGAGCCATGCGTTCAGCAGCGCAAGCCCGAAAGCGAGCGCCGTCCCGTATTTTAAGCATCCCACCATCGTGCCACCACTGGTGTGTCCGTGCGGTGGAGAAGGAGAAAACCCACACACACTCTCTCTCACACACGCACACACACACTGCTCCGAAGCAGAAGAAGATCAGCACTCGTCGGGATTCATCTCCTTGTCGGGAGCGGTCGTTGTTTTGCAGGCGCGACCCCGATCTGCATGTTTGCAGCCCTTCGATCTATAATTCAGTGGCACCAACGTGCAGGGGGGCTTCTGCGCGTGACGTTCCGGGTAGCGACGCCCAATCAGGTAGGGTAGGCGTGGTCAGCACATGCACGCCACGCCCCATGTCACCAACACAAATAAATAAATAAAGCCGCACGGGTGGAGACAAAGCCGTCGGGAAGCGATTTCAGGACCCTGGACAGTTTCTCCGTCCGGCTGAGCAGCCAGGGCTTCATGATGAAACTCTCACCCACGGCTTTTCCTGATCCCTTTATGTGCCATAGTTTCTACAATGATGGCTACATTAAACATTTATCTATTTAAACAGTTCCTTATTTCATGTCTTGCAATTGCTCCGGGATACATTTCGCTGCCGGTTGTACTTTTTAATCTGTGCATGTCAAGAATTGCCTGCTTGAATCTTGAATCTTAATACTCAGTCTTCTGTTTCCTTGTTGTATTTCACTGTACTTTGTATTATGTTGCTGTACTATGTTCTGTGCAACTGCAAGTTGAGCTGTTGTTCCTAGATAAATGTCTCATCTTAATTTTTACTTTACACAGTTGGCAAAGAACACTGAACCTGTTTGTGGGGAGTGGTGCAGTGTGTTGCTTCACAGCAAGAAGGTCCTGGGTTCAGTCCCCAGGCAGGATGGCTCGGATCCTTTCTGTGTGGAGACAGCGGTGTTCTCCCAGTGTCTGCATTGGGTTTCATTCAGGTGCTCCACTTTTCTCCCACAGTCCACACACATACATGACTGGTGGATTGGAGATGCTGAATTGCCCCCTATGTGTGAGAGTGAGTGAGTGAGTGTCTAATTACTTAATAATAAATTCTTAAAACTTTAGTGTAGCCTTTTCACAGTGATGCTCTCCAGCCGAAGTGCACCTTTTCTTCAACTGAAATATTACAACAAATGCAAAACATTTTAATGTTGCTTGAATGTGAAAATTTCTGTAGCAAGTAATGTTTGAAAAATACCTCTTCACGAGGTGTCCTTTACACGTGCACATTTCATCATGCACATTTTAGTTATCAGCAATATATTCCCTTCCCTGATACCTGATGAAGCCTTTTCCTACTCAAAAAATATCTATTAGAGAAATAATTCTCATCATTTGAATCTTCTAAATCTTTTTTCTTCATTCTTTAAATTCATTTTTTAATTTAAAACAAAACAAAACAAAACAAAAAAACAACTAATTTGCAACAGTTAACTTTATGTACTTTGTTTACTTAGAAATAACATCATAAGTCATTTTTAGGCAAAATAATATAAACTGAGGTATGGTTCTCACAATAAATTAACACATCTTTCATGCTTTTCTATACAGAAGTGCCCAGAAACAAATTCTCTAAATATGGGGCAGCACATTGGGGCAGTACTCACCCTTTGCCAACAGAGCAACACTGAGGATCTAATATGAGGCTGAATGATTTGGGGAAATGCTTCGGAAAGGATTTGATTATGAGTTCATATAAAGTGTTTCAAATCCTGCTTGAACATCACTTGTAGATTTTCCTCAAAAGCTCTGTGAACACTAAATCAATATTTTGTGTGTTTGTGCTTTTTTAAGGTTTATGTGATGGTCCTGCTAAAAGATTCAATCACAACCCACTGTAAGTCTTTAAGAAAGGTTTTGATTTTGATCTGTGATCTTATTTCTTTTTTTTTGTCAATTTCAAATGAAAAGGTTCAATGTTGTGGCCACTCATCACAATATTTTTACTAATTAATCAAATGATGACATGCCTATGCAGTCAGTTTTCTGTTTTAAACTTGCATGAGTGTTAGTGAGTCTTCCATTATTAGTACAAACTTCAAATAACAAAAAACATCTAATGCCTACAACGGAAGCTATCTGGCAGAATTATAAGATAAATATTCTGTACTTTGTAAATCACGAGATATAGGTTTGTGCAAAAGTCACCCTTCATTTCTGTACATTTTGTTAAGAGGTTCATTTCAGTTTATTCATATTTCGTTGACTCTGTGGCTTAACCAACAAAAAAAAAAAACAATCCTCTAAAACTGGTAAAGTATAGGGACTGGACTGAAAGGGACAGTCAAAAATGTTGTCTTTGAGGGGGCCTGAATAACTATTCCTCAACTATGTCTTAAAAACACTAGAAAGTGTGCTGCTGGGAAGTAAAACGTGATGAAAAAAGGGGTCATTAAAGACTTTCACATAGGACTGTGCATATAACATTTAAAAAAAGTTCCCAGCACGTCAGGCTATTATTACACATTTTTCACTTGTGTGATACATTAAGAGAAGCAGACAAATTTGATTTAGTTTAGCCATGAGGTGCTTTTGGTAAGAACAGCACCTTTAACTTTTTAGAAGAAGCATTAATGTACGGATTTAGCCTCTGGAATTACTGATTAAGTTAAAAAGGTGATCATTAACCAATTAACTGAATCAGTTTCTGTAGCTCTGCGAAGAAGCTAACATTATGTTTGGTTCTTGCCTAGGAGTTCCCCTAGACAGGAACCAAACATAAGGAGCATTAAACTTATCATTTCCACATACATTAATTAAATTGTCATATATTTACAGTACTGTGCAAAAGTTTTAGGTAGGTGTGGAAAAAATGCTGTAAACAAAGAATGCTTTCAAAAATGGAAGTGTTAATCATTTATTTTCATCAATCAACAAAATGCAGTGAATGAACAAAAGAGAAATCTAAATCAAATCAATATTTGGTGTGAGCACCCTTTGCCTTCAAAACAGCATCAATTCTTCTAGGTACACTTGCACACAGTTTTTGAAGGAACTCGGCTGGGAGGTTCTTCCAAACATCTTGGAGAACTAACCACAGATCTTCTGTGGATGTAGGCTTCCTCACATCCTTCTGTCTCTTCATGTAATCCCAGACACACTCAATGATGTTGAGATCAGGGCTCTGTGGGGACCAGAAGAATTGATGCTGGTTTGAAGGCAAAAGGTAGTAACACCAAATATTGATTTGATTTAGATTTTTCTTTTGTTCGCTCACTTTGCATTTTGTAAATTGATAAAAATAAACAATCATTATTTATATTTCTGAAAGCATTCTTTGTTTACAGCATTTTTTCACACCTGCCTAAAACCTTTGCACAGTATAAAATAATAAACTTTAATATAACCCTTGTAACCCTCATGTTTAAGTTATATCAGAGACCATGTCAAACCTTTTGATATCACTACCCCAAGCCATATCGCATATCTAATACAATCCCCAGAATGCATATCTCATGCAGGCAAAGGTCAGAGTACATTTTTGTGCTACTGAAATACCTTGTGCATCCTGTGTTGCTTTGTTATGTGCATTAGTTTGTTACTGATTAAATGCAAGTGAAGTTTGAACATTTGTGACCCATTTAGAATTTTTAAAAATATATTTCTGCATAAATGTGTCCTCAAACTTTCAACAGATTTTCAAACAAAAGTTCTAAAAACCCATCCATTTTCTGCCGTTTGTCCCAAACAGGGTCGCGGGGGAGTGCTGGAGTCCAGCCCAGCACACACAGGGGACGCACCCTGGACAGGTCACCAGCCCATCGCAGGGAGGAGCGAGACGGGGACGGCACCTTGCTCAAGGGTACCTCAGGGCAACCTATTGGGAAGGGGTTCGAACCCCGATCCACCAATCATAGGGCCAACGCCCTAACCACTAGGCCACCACTGCTCCAGGTCCTAAAACTATCATAACCCAATTAAAGCAGTGACAAGTCAAAAAGTTTTGTTTTATATTATATTTACATTCATTGACAAAAGCATCCCCAATGTAAATGATGCCAATGATGCAATTGCAGCTTACTATCTGCACTTTTGTCAGTTTTTGTTTTTGTTTTTTAATACCCAGTATGGTGGCAAAAAAAAAGATTTTAATTTTATAATTTCACACAGCAGAACTTTATGCAAAACTCTCAATTCGAATAATAATTAAAAACTCTGTCTCTTTACAACCAGAAATATCAACTGAATTAGGTATCGACTGAAACGCCTGAATCTGCTTTTCATGAATAAAACATTAGAGACGATTAATAAATGTCAAATGTTTCTGTTAGATGGAGTTGAGTTGAGTTGTTGAATTGTTCCAGCTGCCCTACAAAAGCATGAATGGCTAAACTGGTCTCCAGTGTTACAAGATGTGGTTAACAGTGGCAGATGAGGCAATACCCCTGGGTTTTTTTCTGTCCCACAAGCCACTATACACCCACTGAAGCATGGAAGGAAGAAGCAGGAGAATAAAATGCAAACAAAAGCTTTTAGATCCCCTTTTATTGCTGCTTATCTGCATCCATGACAGCGCTACATTGTAGAAGAGAATACAATCTCAGATCTGTCTAGCTCTTCTGAGAGACCATTATGAATCTCTCCTATATAAGCCTTTTTGCAAAGGAGCTGACCAGATGAACACAATGAAATGACTGCGTTGCTTCAGATGTCATTGCGAAGTCTACATTTTTATTGGATGTGACCCTGCTCCTGTGAATAGTCCCATAATTTCAAAGGATACACATTCATAGTTCCCTGAACCATCTTCAATCAGATGTGCTCTGCTCTTGTAATACCCCATAGTGATGGTGATGGTGATCGTGGGAGGTCATGTAAGCTGTCTCACCACCAAAGAAATGAACTAATATCTACAATGAGCACCATCAGAAGTACTATTTGACCGTCTCACATGGCACTTTTCTGCCATGCACACTGTTCTTCTGAATGCATAGAGGAAGGATCAATTTGCTAGCACCCAGACTGTATCTGTGGTATGTATTTTAGCAAATGGTGAGATGAAAAGGAAATCGTTTTCATGCTCTGCTGCTTTATTTCATGATCATTTTGTAAATCATGTCTCAGAAACATGAAGGCAAAAATTAATGGGAAGGTGCGTCATGGCTTGCGGTGATTGATCTGTTCTCTCTAGGCTCCTGGACAGGTAAAGAAGTTTGGTCTGGAATGTGAATTGAAGCAGAGCAAAATAAGCAGACAGAACCTTTTCTTCCCATATGCTCACTTAAATTCTCCACCTTCTGAATCCTGCTTTTTTGTCCCACACACATTAGTATTGATAAATTCTCTATTGGCATCTGAATATAGAGGAACATCCTCCAGATGTTCCAAATATCACATAGCTTTTTAAGCTATAAGCCAAAGAGAGCCTTATGTTACAACACTTTTATTAAAGGCAAGGGTGTTATTTAATTAAATGGCAGACACAAAATATAATAAAATACAAAATTTTTAAAGAAATATCCTAAGTTATCATCAGTAATAATCTTTACATTTCAATAAATCAGATTAGAATTATTCTTGAACTAAGGGAGACAAAACCTTCAGTTTCATGTACTTTTTGTAAAACTGAACATATTATAATTCTGCAGTCTTTAATATAAATTCCTACTGCATTTAATTTAGCTTTTGCTCACCAAATCACAACCACAATATAATTGCTAATTTCTATTATCATCCCAATGTGATTTCCAGGACCATATAGCATCACGTTTACCATGTTATATATCCTATTTCGCACACTAAGACTGAATCTCAAATGCCTTCCTATGAATATGATATAAAATTTGGGTTCCTGCACCCAAAACATGCATATTCTTTCTAAGAAATACCCATTAGTAATGTGTCCATGCTAGACATTAGGTGTAGAGGAATTCCATAATTTAACATAACACTATAAAGGAGTAGAGAGCTATTTTAGATTCAGTCTGGGAATAAAACTACTGAAAGCAGATACAACTAGAACATTGATATTTGAAGCAGGTAAGACATTAAAGCAACCCATTCTTTACTTCTTTATGCACTTGAAGTGAATAACATGATTAGCTCATTATTATTACTCATGTGTTGGAAAAAGGAAAAATGGAGTATAGAGATTTGTGTGGCTTTGAAAGGGTCAAATTGTGTTTGCTAGTGGGCTGAATCTCAAAAAGACAGGTCTTATGGAGTGTTACCGGACTGCAGTTGTCTACCAAAAGAGGTCAAAGAAAGGACATGCGGTGAAACTGTGACAGGGTCAAGTGTTTTCTCCTGTATTTTCTCTTTCCCCTGAATACAAATGGTAAAGAAATAAAATTCAGTTACCAGTTATTGGTCATTTTTTAACAAAACAAAAGTTTGGAGTACCATCAGTACTAAATATTAGAAGTAAATTGCAGACTAAAAAATTGAATGAAAGCCAGCATGCACTTTGTACCATGAGTGAGGAAAAGTGAGCAATTAATTGTTGATAAAACATAAAAGAAATGTGCACTCAGACTATGTTTAATTCACTTTTTTTAACCAACAGGAAACCAACTCCATTCTGGTTTTGGGCACCAAATGAAAAGTTAGTTCCCATCTCGAACCAAAAAACTGTTGTTTTTTCCAGCAGCAACCATGATGATCTTAGTTGCCATATCCTTTTCATTGTTTACTTCTGTTGTAGCTCCCCCTCCACTGAAAACACATTCTTGATTTCAGCAATTTAGCTCCAAACTGGTGGAAATTCTGAACAGAACTGGTAAAAAAAAAAATTATGTTCGAAGTCATAATTCTGCAGATTGGGCCCCACAACCAATTTGACCTTGACTGAATGTTTACACTGATAGTCAGGCCAGCAGTGCTACTTTATTTTACTTTTCTGTGATATTCATTCTCTGATACAAATATAATCAAGCAACCAGTAAGAAAGGTGTTTTATTGAATTTTCACATGTGCGAAAAATTGCTATTTATACATTTAAATCTGACTATGTAAACTGATAAGATCACACTGAATTGTGTTTTGTGTGTGTTTTCAGAAATTTAGCTATTGTTTTGAATAGTCTTTCCCTCGGCTGCATTCCTTACTCCATCCTCATTCAATGGTCTACAAATTCGTATTAATTTTTTTTATCTTACCTTACATAACAACTGACTACTCATATTGACTTACCAGATCTACCTAGACATTTGTGAGAAATCAGAAAGGGCAAATCATTTATTTGGCTGGCATGCAGACTTCAACCTGGTTACTCCCCATGGACCTTTCCGACCAGAGAAACTCCACTACACAGCAGTGTATCTCACATTTCCGGTGGGCAAGCCATGCCTGGCCTGACCTTTTTGGGTATCATCTATACTTAACCTAACCATTCTGGTCTTTTGAAGATAATAAGATATTGATAGTTTTATTTCTCTGGTCACCCCAGGCTTGATATTCTTGAGCATTGGTCTGTTTTGCATAAGCTCCAGCAAAACATGTTTAGAGTTACAGTTTGTCTGATTACCAGTTCTGGTAAAGATAAGTCTACCTTCAAGTCTAGTTAGATGTACAGCAATGCTGCCTTACACTCACCCTTTAAAATCATGCCATACTACAATCTGTGTTGCCTGGGAAACAACTAGACAGTGCAGAATATAAGATAATGTTCCAGGAGAATGCAGAAAATGTATTTCTATCATCTTCTGAGTTAGACAGATATAACAGAAAAAGTAGGTCATCCCAAGGTTTGGGTGCTCAATATTATAGAGGGGGGTCAGAGGTCGGGAAGTAAATCCCCATTTCAAATCGACCACTAGGTACCCAGTACTTCAGTTCAAAAATGTATGGTGCCATTCAAAAATTTATTGCTTGTTAAAGCAACAGTACAACAGTCATTACCATTTTTGTTATTATCTTTATTCTTGCTTTCTTTTTTGTTGTTTGAGTTTAGGTTTGCCTGTGAAACACTAAAACTGCTTGAGAAATAAATCATGCCCATCTTCATCTTTTCCTAAAGCTGTCTGCATCTTATTCTCCTGATCAAACCAACCAACATTTTGGCACCTTGAATGCTCCCTTCATAACCGAAGGCTCACTGATAAATAACCTCATTACTTATTTCCTCTTTCAGAAACTTGGTAACGACCCGATAACTGTTTACTTTTAAATATGGTAGACTTCCTCTGTTCCTCTGTTCCTCTTCCTCTGACAGTTACCTGTCAACACCCCAATAAAACAGAATAAAGGTCAGTTTTGCTGTGGTTTATCAAACTAGTTTAAAAGTCAATGAAATTTGTTAATTAATGTAATGCCTTCCTTATGTTATGTCTCTACTTCTCTACTGTTGTTTCATATTATTACCTTCCTTAAGCTGCTGATAGCTTATTATCAGAATTCAATGAACTCCTTAGACATCTGCTTACCATAATTATCTTTTTAATAATTGACTTTTCAGCTCACATTCTTGGACATATTCTTGACTTTACACTGACTTGAATGATATATCAGCATCTGCATCAGTTTCTGGTATCTTTGATCATCATTTTTTCAAAAGTTGCTTACACTGCATTTTTTCTGCTCTTTTTGAGAAAAAATGTTGCCTGTAGTGATAGTTGGTCTATCAGTAATTTTGCTGCTTCTCTTCAGTGCTTCTCTTCATCCCTGTTTAACATACAACTCCTGTGAGTATGGTTTTCATTCAAAATGACATTCTGGATTACTGAATGATCTTGCCCCCTTTAAAGTAAAGGTCTGTCCCAGTCACTCATTCTTGTCTTTGGTTTGAGGAGCTCAGAGTATTTTAGGGCAGTAGGTGTTGTCATGAGAACCTATATAAGGCATATCTATAAGTTTAGGAATGCCTTAAACAATGATCCTTCCAACAACTCATCCTACAATATAAATAGTGCTTAGCAAAAACTCTTCACAAAAGCTGGCAGAAAAGTTCTCAGATTTCCTTTATTTATGTTTCCTAATACAAGGGTATTAAGCTTTCTTACATTTTAATGAAAACAAAATTAAATAAGCTCATCACAGTTATACTAAAATAATTTTTCCATCGTTATCTGAAATATATACATATATATATATATATATATATATATATATATATATAAAGTACAGGGCAAAGATTTTAGGCAGGTGTGAAAAAATGTTGTAAACAAAGAATGCTTTCAGAAATATAAATAATGATTGTTTATTTTTATCAATTTACAAAATACAAAGTGAGCAAACAAAAGAAAAATCTAAATCAAATCAATATTTGTTGTAACTACCTTTTGCCTTCATCAATTCTTATAGGTACACTTGCACAAAGTCAGGGATTTTGTAAGTGTAATGGCGGCGGGGTACCAGAAGGACGCCAGCGGGGAGCCAGAAGTTCGGAACATAGTTTTATTCATTACGGGTACACAAACAAGAAGCAAGGACTGCAGTTCTAGCCAGAAACCCAAGAACAGAGGAACTGCAGTCTAAACCAAGTTGCCACGTTACTCAAACCAAAACCTGGCCTACCTAATGAGCCGCGCTCTCTTCTGACTCATCGGGGCTTAAATAGTCAGCCCCAATGATGCACACCTGTGCCTGCATGGGCTCAGGTGTGCTCAGTCAGAACAGAGCGCCCTCTAGCGTACCCAAAACACCTCATGTGACAAACACCTCATATGTGATAGAGAGCACCCTCTTGCGTGCCCAAAACACCTCATACGTGACAGAGAGCGCCCTCTAGCGTGCCCAAAACAACTCACATGTGACAGAACCCCCCCCCAAAAGGCGCGGCTCCCGAAGTGCCAAAACATAGCCGAACCTCTGGGGGGAGGCCAAGAACAACAAAACTTGACAAAAACAAAAGTCCCTTGTGGGGACACACGGTCAGGTCCACAAAAAACACAAAAAGGACCTCCGACCAGCCATGTCAGGCAGCTGGGGGTGGTGAGGGGAATCCCAGCAGTTCAGTCCACCCTTTCGATTGGTGCCTGAACCCGACCCTGAAGTCCCTGGAGGCATCGCCTGATTCTGTGGTACGGCTGGACTTGACTGAACCTGAAAGAGAGCTAAACATAGACGTTACGGGGTTCAAAGAGGAAGTCTTTTTCAAAGAGTCCAAACTCTGCTTCCAACCCCTGTCAGCCTTGTTCCTCACGTCTCTCCTCCCCGAATCTACAGTGCCGAAGTCCTCGTTCGCTTTCTTGAACTGATGATTGCTGATGTCCTTTGCCTTTTTCTTTTTCTTGGTCCTGTTTCTCGGCCACTTGGGGCCCAGTGACGCAGTTTCCCAGCTCCTGGTTCTTCTAAGCGAAGTTCCACATGGACTCCTCCACGAGCCACCTTGTTCTGGGTCTGCTGAATTGTGAGGGTGAGCTGACGGTAGGGTGTCCGAATGCAGCTGCTCCATCTCTGGAATCTTTACCTGTTTCTCCATTGGACTGTTCTTCAGCTGCTTCGTTTTGGCATTCACCCTCTGGGTTCCAGCGTGCACTGTTGTCAGTGAAGTGAGTCGAGATTCGATGATTGCCAATTTTACTTCCATACCTCTGACCTGCTTCTCTAGCTCGGTGAGCTTACTGGCCTCACAACGGACCTCTCTCAGTTCAGCCTGCAGAGCGACGTTGTGGTCCTGCACCCGTCTCAGCTCTGCCCTGGTCTGATTCGACTGCTCTTCCATAGTGGCTATTTTAGCTTCCAGTTTCTCCTGAACGGTTGGAGTCTCAACTCTCCTCGTTGTCTGGCATACGGTCTGGTTTCTCTGTTCATATGTTTTCCCCAGCCCCTCTCCTTGGAAAACCATCACAGCTTGTACCTCAAATCTGGAGACCTCTCTGTCTTCTCTGAATTTGCTGCTCCTTCCATGACGCTCACCTTTGTCTTGAGTTAAAGCCTCTTCTTCTCTTTCTGTTTCCCCTTCGTTCGAGACCGAGGCATTCACCTGTGGCATAGAGGCCTTTTCGGTCAGCTGCTGGTAGAGTCCCGTCAGCAACTCCCCCTGTTCTGCGATCCGAACATTTCCGTAGCTGATCTGCTCACCTCCGAGGTGGGACTGGATTGTCCTCGCCGCTCTGCGCTGCATGGCCAGATCCCTCACCTGCTTTCCTCTGAATGACCTTTGCAAGCACATTGCAGCATGTTTAAACATCTGATACCTCTGTCCTTGTTGAAGTCCAGGTTTCCACCCTCCGAACCTCCTCTGATGACCACCTGTTGCCCAGTGCGGTCTCTTAAAGACAGATCCCCGCTGGCGCTCTCTCACTGCAGCCTGAATAATGACAGCAGCTTTGTTCATAGCATCAACATTTTTTCGAACCGAATAACTTCTAAAAGCTGCCTGGATGCGTATCGCAGACCTTCTCAACACCTGGAATCTTTCATGTTCAAATTTGCCCTTCATGTAAGACCTATAATGTCTTTGAATGCTGATGGCTGACACCCTCATGGCCTGGTACTTTACTACTTCCCTGTATCTTCTGAACGCAGCCTGAATCAGGGAAGCTGCCTGATGGTGCAGGATCACCTCCTTTCTGACCCTCTGACCTCTGAAGCAGGCTTGCAGGAACATTGCAGCAGAGCGCAACTTCAAAAATTCCTCTCTCTGTTTTCTGGCATAAAGTGTGGAACGATACCTCAGCTGGATTGCAACAACCGTATGTTTGATGCACGAATATTGTGTCCGAGCACATTGAGCCCTGTAAGCACATTGTATCACAGTGGCAGCCTGGTGCTTCTGTCTCTGAGTCTGTCTGGCCTTCATCCCTCGGAATGCAGCTTGCAGAACAACAGCAGCCATTTTTTTCTCTTTCAAAGACTTCATTTCTTGCTTCATCATCTTGTTAGCGCTGTAATATCACTGAACAGTCTTGGCTGCCCACAGTAGCTTCAGGTAGTACTTTCTGTTCATGTGTTTCCTCACCTGCGCTTGAAGGGTTACTGCAGCCTCATGTTCGATTTTCTTCTGGAGCCGAACTTTCTTTCTAAACTTCCCACTAACCTGGAGCTGTTTCTTCTTCTGTGCAGCAGACTAGTTAGTGGTGCTGGGTTTGGGGGTCGACTCCTTGATGCCACTTTCCTCGCTGCGAAGGGCCTTCTTGGTTGACCTCCCCGGTTGCAGGATGCAGGAAGCGTCTATTTCTGCTGTGTTATTGTTATTCACGCTGGCTGTGTTCCCACGTTCTAGGTACCTAGCCTGCTTTTCCTGAAGTTCCCCATTTACTGTAGCTATTTCCTCCTGAAGGGAACGGACTTGAAACTGGTGGCTCACCTGCAGCTGGTGTCTCACAGCCTGAAGAGAGGCGTTGTCATGCTCCAATTTTTTACACTTTGTTTTCAAGGCGGCCAGATCCAGACTGCGTGTACCGATTTCTTGATTCTTGGTGAGGAGCTCAGCCTCCATTTCCTGGAGCTGCTCAACTAAAATGTTTTTGTTCTGTCTTTCTGCACCCAGAACAGACAGCCAGACTTTCTGAGATTCCTGTAGTTCGTGTTCTAATTCCTGGATTCTTGAAGTTAATTCTTTTACCTGGTTCCTCTGAGCAGGGAGAATTCTTTACTATAATGCTTCCATTAGCTGTGCAGGGAGAATTCTTTACTTTAATGCCTCCATTAGCTGTGCAGGGGGAATTCTCTACCATAGTTCCTCTGTTTGGCGCCTCCCTCGCAGAAGGGGCACTGTGATTGGAGCACGGTGCTGTCTTTGCAAATGGGGCGCTGTGATTGGTGAATGCAGTGGGTTCCACCGATATCCAGTGTTGTGGTTGGTGGAGAGCAGGAGCCAGAAAAGAAAGGGGCGCGAACGAAGCCTCTTCCTCGAGGAATTGCCCCTTTTTTCTTTGTTTTCGCTGGGTTTTAACCTTCTTATGACCGTGTTTCACATAGGGCGGGGTCTCCGCGGACGGACCACTGTGATTGGTGCACAGCGCTGTCTCCGCGGACGGACTGCTGTGATCGGTGAAGGAGGCAGGTACCCAGCGTTGTGGTTGGTGGAGAGCAGGAGCCAGTAAAGAAAGGGGCGTAGACGAAGCCTCTTCCTCGAGGGATCGCCCCAATGACATTGCCTCTATCACGGTTTGTACAGCCCTCTCTGTTCAGCCGTACTCCTCCAGCCGTTCTAGGAACTCCAGCGAGGGAGCGAGCTGGATTGCGTGACTCAGCAGGTCCAGGTGCCGTGAGAGCTCAGCGGCGGCGACTCCCTGCACTTCCCCGCTCTGCTCGCAGTGCCTCGACTGCCACAGTGGCAGCAGTGCTCGGAGGCCCTCAATCTGGGCTCCCAGATCTCGCTCTAGCTCCTCCAGCCACTCCTCGATGCTCCTGGCGTCCCGGTCTTGGCGGCTCATTTCTGTAACGGCGGTGGGGTACCGGAAGGACGCCAGCGGGGAGCCAGGAGTTCGGAACATAGTTTTATTCATTACGGGTACACAAACAAGAAGCAAGGACTGCAGTTCTAGCCAGAAACCCAAGAACAGAGGAACTGCAGTCTAAACCAAGTTGCCAAAGAGCCAGGAGTTCGGAACATAAGATTATAGTCAGTGTATGATCAACCAATTTTACCAAACAGGTGCTGATGATCATCAATGTCACATGTAGGTTGAAACACAGTTATTACAGTTATTGAGGAACAGCCAAACTCTGCTACCATGGTGAGGATGTGGAAGACAGTTTCATGTCATGGCAAGATTGAGCACAGCAACAAGACAGAAGGTAGTTATACTGCATCAGCAAGGTCTCTCCCAAAGATTTCAAAGAAGACTGGGGTTTCAAGATGTGCTGTTCAAGCTCTTTTGAAGAAGCACAAAGAAACGGGCAATGTTGAGGATCGCAGACGCAGTGGTCGGCCAAGGAAACTTAGTGCAGCAGATGAAAGCTTATTACCCTTCGATATTGGAAGATGTCCAGCAGTGCCATCAGCTCAGAGCTGGCAGAAACCAGTGGGACCCAGATACACCCATCTACTGTCTGGTCTGGCCAGAAGTGGTCTTCATGGAAGAGTTGCAGCCAAAAAGCCATAACTCCGACGTGGAAACAAGACCAAGCATCTCAAGTATGCACGAAAACATAGGAACTGGGGTGCAGAAAAATGGCAGCAGGTGCTCTGGACTGATGAGTCAAAATTTTAAATATCTGGCTGTAGCAGAAGGCAGTTTGTTTGTCGAAGGGCTGGAGAGCGGTACAATAATGAGTGTCTGCAGGCAACAGTGAAGCATGGTGGAGGTTCCTTGAATGTTTGGGGCTGCATTTCTGCAAATGGAGTTGGAGATTTGGTCAGGATTAATGGTGTTCTCAATGTTAAGAAATACAGGCAGATACTTATCCATCATGCAATACCATAAGGGAGGCGTATGATTGGCCCCAAATTTATTCTGCAGCAGGACAACGACCCCAAACATACAGCCAAAGTCATTAAGAACTATCTTCAGCGTAAAGAAGAACAAAAAGTAATGGAAGTGATGGTATGGCCCCCACAGAGCCCTGATCTCAACATCATTGAGTGTGTCTGGGGTTACATGAAAAGACAGGAGGATGTGAGGAAGCCTACATACACAGAAGATCTGTGGTTCGTTCTCCAAGATGTTTGGAACATCCTACCAGCCGAGTTCCTTCAAAAACTGTGTGCAAGTGTACCTAGAAGAATTGATGCTGTTTTGAAGGCAAAGGGTGGTCACACCAAATAAGTGAAAAGTGAAAGTGACAACGACGGCAAGTCCTCCATTTTTCTCTTATGTGTGATGTCCCTCAGGGATTAGTTCTGGCCAGTCTTGACTATTTAATTTACAATGTTCCTCTTCATAGATTCATAGATACAATCCCAACAATATTAATCGACATCTCAATACATAGTTCACACACTGCTCTTATAATAAACTGAAAGTATTTCAGATTTTAAATTTAGAATGTTAAGATTGTTTTAATATTTTAACAAGTTTCAATAAGTCTTATATTGAACCCTTCTTTCCATACCTCCCTAAGTGTGGACCGATTTAAGAATATAAAAAGACATAAAAAATAAGTACAGGTTGCACCCTAAAATAATCACAAATATCCCCTTACTATACTCACATTATTTTAAAATTCAAATAATTTATTTATTCATTCACTCCTTTTTTCGGTAGACTCAAGCAGCATGTTCTTTGTCTATGATAGGGTTCCGTTCTAAATTACACATGGGATACAAAACCAGAGCTGCCAAAATATCTCCATCTGTTCATCCATTTCTTTGTTTAAGCTAGAGCAGTCTACAAGATTATTGAAGAATGAAAAAGCCCAAAGCAATAAAAAGGGCTCTCTTGGGACATTCTGCCACAGTAAGAAGACTCCTAAATGGTTTAAGTAAACCACTTTCTTCCATGTAGAGCCCAGTAGTACTACATGTTCTTTGTGTTTGCATGATCAACAAGTTGCCTGAGAGCATCTGGCCAGATGACATCACCAATTTCCATGCAAGGAAACATATTACTTTTAAGATCCTACAAAGCAAGTCCAAGGCAGGAGAACAGTGTGCAGAAAGCACCTGTTTATGTTGGACTCACAGTAGCTAAAGATGACTGACTATTTGTCTTGTAGCACAGCCCTGGCTGAGGTAGATTAAATTTAATCCATCAGTCTCGCTCTCCTCACGCCGGAAACTAAATTGTCCTGCCAGCATGTCAGTGCTATTTATATTTCCACTCATGGATCACTAATCAGATGACAGACAATTCCCATGCTTTGCCAACCCTGTGATTTACTATGTGTTTTTCCATACTCACTGAGATATGAGTCCGTCACACTTGTCACTTATCAGAGACAATCAATGTGTTCAATAACAGGTGGTTCAACAGAAAAACCTACACAGTTGTTCAGTCTTGCTTAAGCGGGTTCTTCATGCTCAGAGAGAATTTAAGACATAATTCTTAAAAGAGACATCAACTGAAAGGTTCTTTAGAGCGCTCATCCCTAGACCTAGAGGTCCCCTGTGGATCAGAAATCTAACGATCTACCAGTTTTGCAGTCCTAATCTAACATGCTTAAAGTTTCTGAACACAGTCTTTACACGCAGGCAATGTTGGAGTCAGGCTTGTTATATTACAGGTATTATGATCATTGGCCACTTTATTACACACACCTACCTTGCAAGTCTACCTTTTAGTGTACATTTTTACACTGTAGCTGCTATGTTGTCATTGGTAATTAGCACCTTCTCAGTTTCTGACAACAGTTGCTTAAGTTGGTTATTTTGGCTGGTTCATCCAAGCAGCAGCAATGATGTCTACATACTCTAGCAACAATACTATGCCTGATATACTCATTTTAGGGACATAGGCAATCACATCCTACTACCATATTGTTTACTGCATCACTGATGTACTGTGAAAAACCCACCACTCAAATAATATCTGGCCCATGAAGGCCCTATGGTCAAAAACTGAGCAAGTATGAATAAACATCAACAGATAGGAAATAGTCTATCACTGTACAGTAAAAAATTATCAGACGCAATATAAAACTGAAAGTGAAAGAGTCCATTTTTGAAGTTGTTGTGTTGGAAACAGGAAAAATGGACAAGCATCAGACTGACAAGGGCCAAATTAGAATGGCTATATAACTGTGTAAGAGCATCACCAACATGGCTTCGCAGTGGTATGAGGTGTTCTTAATATGTAGTGGTTCTAACCTATCAAATGTTCTCCAAGGAGAGACAACCAGTGAACCCAGCACCAGAGTCTTGGGGACCCAAGGCTCACTGATGCAAACTAAAGGCTATAGAGTGATCCCCAGACAACTAATTTGTTTCATGATTAGCATTAGCCTCAGCCTCCAATGCTAACTCTCCTTGTTAAATGTCTGGTTACCAGCTAACACTTGTAGAACTGCAGTGATCTTGTTCTGGTCTCATGTTGTTTTCCTCCTCTGCATGTTAGTCCTGGTGTTTTTCCCTGTCTCTGTGTTGGCTAAAAACCACATTGGTGTTTGCTTTAGTGATCTTTTGCTGATCAGCTTTCTGTTAGTCTACTGCACTACTGTGGGTTAATGTTAGAGGCCGTCTTATGGTTCACTGCTCCTTACTTTCCTACTCCTTTTTCCCTAGTGTGTGAATGAGTTTAGTAGCATTCAGGTGTGTGGTGTTTATATGTTGAATAAATAAAGACTTATTTTTCTTCATATTCCTGGTCTGTCTGAGCTGTGTTTCTCTCAGCTGTAGGCAGACATGGTAGCCCCAAGATCCTGCTCAGGTGTCTTTCTCTTTGCCCCCAGTGCTTGTGCACACAACATAGAAGCAGTGACTAAAAGTGATTATATTACTTATATACAGTACTGTGCAAAAGTTTTAGGCAGGTGTGGAAAAAATGCTGTAAACGAAGAATGCTTTCAGAAATATAAATACTGATTTATTTTTATCAATTTACAAATTGCAAAGTGAGCGAACAAAAGAAAAATCTAAATCAAATCAATATTTGTTGTTACTACCTTTTGCCTTTAAACCAGCATCAATTCTTCTGGCCCCCACAGAGCCCTGATCTCAACATCATCCAGTGTGTCTGGATTACATGAAGAGACAGAAGGATGTGAGGAAGCCTAAATCCACAGGAGATCCGTGGTTAGTTCTCCAAGATGTCTGGAACAACATACCAGCCGAGTTCCTTCAAAAACTGTGTGCAAGTGTACCTAGAAGAATTGATGCTGTTTTGAAGGCAAAGGGTGGTCACACCAAATATTGATTTGATTTAGATTTCTCTTTCATTCACTGCATTTTGTTGATTGATTAAAATAAATGATTAACACTTCCATTTTTGAAAGCATTCTTTGTTTACAGCATTTTTTCCACACTTGCCTAAAACTTTTGCACAGTACTGTATGTATGTGAAAGACATTGTGAAAATTCTGATTGAAGGCATATATTCAGTGAGTGTGTTGCTATGACTGAGAATGTAATGTATGATATGAACAGACCGTGAGCAAGAAAGGAATGCATCCAGCTATATATAGAGAGCTATTGTAGTAGGGCTGCAATGCATGATCTTCTCAGTAAAAAAGTGAATGCATAGTTTATAAGTTGGTGTTAAAACTACTGATACTTGTCTGAGGAGATGAAAAAAGACAGAACATGAGTTAACAAGTGCTATGAGTCATCTCTCATATTCTCCACAAGTGGGTGAGTGCATGCGTTACGCACCAAGGAAGTGGTATAGGCCTGAATATTTGACTCCTAAAGAGATTTAGTTGGTCTGTTATACTAAGGGGGCATTTTGTTGACATTGTTTGAATCTACACGAGACATTAACATAAAGGGTCAGTCAAAATCAAAATGAAATCATTTTTACTCAGCGATTGATACTTTGAAGGGAGTGGTTCCTCTAAGAATAAAAGCACTTGATCAAATGTCATTGACTAGTTTGATCATTATAAAAATGATGAAAATAATAAAAGCATATGCTACAGCTTTGGCTGTGTCCATATCCCAACTCATTTGGACATCTATGGGATATTTTGGACCATCTCCTGTGATAGTGTTCCCCATCTGGAGCCACCAGGGTAGCAGTGGCCTATTGGTTAGAGACTAGGCCCCAGGACCGGAAGGTCAGGGGTTCGAATCTTGTACCATGTTTAAAGCATCTCTTTCACTGAGTGCTGTTTTTCATAATGACAAATAATCACTTTCACCTCATCACCATCATCAAAACACCACCTGAGGGAAATTATTTTGGAAGATTGTCTTATCACTTCTCCAGTTTCAGTAAAATGGAACGAGTCCAAAATATTCTGGATGTTCATGGTGGCAGAACACCATACTGAGACACTTCATGTTGCTTTATTACATTTCTTTGACACATCTTGAATAGTGGAGCTATAAGGTTGACCAGTCTCATAAATAGTAATCTTTCTTATATAATCAACAACAAGAGTAATTCTGCAAGGTTTGAGTGTGAGATGGGAGCAATTTCTTTGCAGTACATAATGGAACTTTTATGAATCCATTATCTCTGTATTCTTGACAAAATTATATAAAACAATTTCCTTTTTCCCTTTGTCCATAAAAATCACACTCCCTCTAAAATAAATGTAAAATATGTGGCCCCATTGAGCAGCTTAGTTGTAGACCTCCCACCTCAAAGGTAATTTACATCATTAATAAGCTTACAATAACACAAATAAACAAAGCTGCTGTGCTTCCAAATCAGTTTATTCAAGGAGAGAGAGAGAGAGAGAGAGAGAAATAGAGAGAGAAAGAGCGAGAAAGAGAGATAGAGACAGATAGAAACAGAGAGACACACAGAGACAGAGAGAGAGAGAGAGAGACACAAAGAGAGAAAGAGAGAGAGAGAGAGAGAAAGAGAGAGCGAGATAGAGAGATAGAGACAGATAGAAACAGAGAGAGAGCGAGATAGAGACAGAGACAGAGAAACAGGGAGAGACACAGAGAGTGAGATAGAGACAGAGAGAAACAGGGAGAGACACAGAGAGAAAGAGAGAGAGAGAGAGACAGAGACAGAGAGAGAGAGAATCAGAAAGAGAGAGAGAGAGAGAGAGAGAGAGAGAGAGAGAGAGAGAGAGAGAGCGAGAGAGAGAGAGAAAGAGAATCAGAGCGCGAGAGAGAGTCCAAGAGTAATCGACCCATTGTTATTCTTCTCACGCTTACCAAGTGTTTTTCAAATAATTGAAGAAAGGAAAGCAGCAGTGAGAAGTGGGAGCTGATGCATAATCAGACTAATTCCTTCCACTCACTTTATGGTTTACTCTGAACTGAGCACTTAGCACAACTTAATGAATGAGCCATCAATGTAAATCTACAAACGAAAGGGAAGGACCATGATTCATTATCTGCAAAAGTTTTTTTTTTTGTTTTTTTTTGTTTTTTCCAGGAGACAAATAGAAGAGGGAGAATGAATGATGAATCAGATAAAAGAAAATGACATTGATAAATCTAGTTATCACCCCTTGTGCTGGCTAGCGCAAGCCAGATTTAAAAAATAAGTCCCTTTGCATCTCTGAGGCAAGTTGATCACCCTGTTCTGTAGTGAATACTCATATTGAATAACACATATCTTTCTCCAATAGTCACTTTAGAATTTTACATTTTCATTTTATTCCCATGTGTTTTCATTTGTTTGTGAACCAGGGATTGTTATTGATTATATTGGGTAGTGTTCAGTGAGGGTACTATGATTCATAATATATTGTTGTGAAGCTGTCCTGGCCCAGATACAGTAAAACAACCCAAAAGATACTCCTACCACCATATTTCTTGATGCAACAAGGTTCTAATCCTGGAATACAGTTTTCCTTCTTCCAAACATTTACACTAGACATATCTATTTGATTTCCTCAGTCCACTTTTTTTTTCAGTGTCCTTCTGGTTTGACTATCTTTAGCAAAATCTAGATTTTTTTTAATACTTTTTCCTGAGCCTTATTCTTTGTAGAATTAGCATATTTGATTAGAATAGCAATGGTCCAAAATTTCTTCTATTTTTACCCACACTATATGACTGTAGACTGGTCCAAATTGTTAAAAATAAATTGCCTTTCTAGGCTAATAAGCACTCTTTTTCTAGGGTCCTCAGAAATCTCCTTAATTAGTGCCATGATACATTCTCACATACATGTTGTGAAGGTCAGACTTTGATTGACCACTATTCTTAAAATAAAAACAAGGCACCTACTCACACTTGATTGTATTCCCATTTAGTGAAAACACCTGACTTCAATATCACCTTCAAATTAATTACATCTCACTTGTGAAATTGGGTTCACAAAGTTTCAAGCACCACTCTACATTCAACACCCTCATATTGTGTGTGGTAATGTTCCTTTTTCTGAACAGTTTAAGTTTGAAGCTTGCTGTACTGGACATGCAGTAAACTAAGAAAGAGCAGCAGTTAACAAGACAGGGCATTAGTTAACTATGATCATCATATGAAAATCATATCAAAACCTCACAGCTCTTATATTTTTGCTTTCATGTACATTTTATATTTTTAAAACAATTTACCAGCTATATTTTACAATATGTGAGGGCCAAAACAAATAGTCTAATCCAATATAATTGAAAGTAGCTGTTTTTGTGAAACACAGCACAGCACACAGTGAGCCACAACAAAATGCAATCTCTGCTTTTCACCCATATACACCGTGCAGCAGGGGGCAGCTTTTTAAAGTGCACAGGGAGCAGTGACCGTGACAGTACCATGCTCAAGGGGACCTCAGGGCAACCTACTGGTCCAGTATTCCAGCTCATGTCCTTCCAGTTCCTGGGCCAACTCCCTAACCAATAGGCCACTGCTGCCCCATATTAAGATTTTAAGATATTAAGGTTTAGAATCAGGGGGGTTGGCAAAGACCCTAATGTTAATGTAAAGGTTCTATGCTAAAAAGAAAGTTCAAACTCACACATCTTATATCCCAACATTTGCCACCGAGGAAATTCTTATTATTCTCGTTATTAACTCTTGTTATTTCCCTACCCTAAACAATAGGTTAGATTAAAGAGTTCTTCAGCGAAAAAGACAAATATTCATGTTTGGAATGGCCTCAAATGTGTTTCCCTTCTTATTACCTGTGCTTTTTGTGGCTTTGTGTAAAGGATTTAAATATTTTTATGTTTTTCACACACAAAGAAATGTTCTAAAGAAATGCAGTACACAACCTGATACGAATTGGATCTCTTCAGTTCTGTTGTGAAACAGTACTGGATACAGAATGCATCATGAATATTTTACTAATAGTTCCTAGTTGCTTAATCCTGTCAAGTGCCTTCCGTCTGCACATAAATACTTTCCTAAAATGATCAATCTTCCTTCATATTCACTATAAATATGATCGATTCAGCCCACATTTTCTCTGCAACAACCCACATGCATCTGTGCCTTCTTCCAAGTTCTTCTTCTTGAGATGCTAACTGTGACAACAGACAATTTTAACAGACTTTGAATAAGAAACACATGGCTACTTGATGTATTAGAGATCAGATTTCAGGCCTAGAAACTTTAAAAAGACAAAAGAACATTTGAAAGAACCTTAAAATATTCCCCCACACCCCTGATTTTAAGGAAGGAGAATCAGTAATAGTTTTACACAGAACTGCTTCAAGGAACCACATAGCATGATTTAAAAAAGTAGTGCAGAGTTCCACCATTCTGCTGATCTCAGTTTCTCTGCCTAATTTGTAGTTGATTGTGCTTTCTGTTCTAATCTGCCATACAAACTGCCTATTCCTATAAATCTAAAAAGAAAAGTGATATGCTCCTTTGGCAAAAACTCTAATCTCTTAAACTTTAGAAACCATATACATTACTAATCTCAAAATTCTGAATCTTTTTTCATTTGTTTTTTTTTTTTCCCCCTCACCACAGGACTCTGATGAGAATTCACCAAGGAGAGTCGTTGGCTTCATCTCCAGAGCACCACAGGAAAAATTACTCAGAGGTGAAATATCCTCCTGGCTCCATCTGTGGTATACTCAGGGGGTTGCCTTTGACACACGTTGAGTCAGACATGTTCAAGAGAATGATCCCTGTGTAAAGTAAGTGAGATAATAACCTAGAGGCACCATGGGTTTCTTTAAGAAATCACTGGACATGGCCAAATGAGTTTCAAGAGCTTTATTTTGCTAATTCGAGCGTCCTCTCAGTTGTTTAATAACATTCTGGAACCTGTCAATGGGGAAGAGAACCACTGACCCAGGCCATTACTTCACTCACAAACTAATGAAAATCAACCCTTCCATTTGGAAAAAGAAGAACAAGGACCATACGGTTCTGCTGACTGTTCAGTAATTAGCTGGAATAACAGCCACAAGAAAAATCAGCCAGGCTATTTGAGCTCTGACCTTAACTCAGATTGTCAGTCTGTCAGATAGCTGAGGCAGTCTCACGCAAATGCAGCAAATCTATGGGTACTTTATGTGTGGGCCCTGATGCCTTTTTCCATCTCAAAATTGCATTAACGCTAATGATAATGATACCACTGTTTACTCTGTGTCTATTCACCACATTTGGGCCGTCACAAAAGCAACACCTGACCTAGGAGAGGAACACACTCCATTAGAAAAGCAAACAGTTTTTTCTTTGGTAACCTCACAGCATAATGCATAAGTAGATTACACATGGGCTGCTTGTTTGATCAGTGTCTGCTGATAAACTTTAAAACAATGACCAGAAAAGTAAAATGGAAAGGGAAATGGAAAATGCTTATTTTTTCCTACTTGACACAATTGAAAAGGGTAATGTCATGCACACATGTTTCCATGACTGTGTGCAAATGTAATAAGTGATCCTTTGGGAATACATTAACTAGTTCCTGATGAAGAGGTGTTCAGAATCCGCTCACTTTTAATGTCTGATAAATCAATGTATGCTATTTTGTGTTATGAATTATATAATAATCAATAAATGCTATATTACACATATTACAAAACTCTATACAAAATCTTTCAGTCCTTGGAGAATTATGTGGAGCTGTTTGAAATTATAGGCAGCAGGCAAAAGCCCAGCAGTGATACTGAGGCCATCTGACAAGAAGGCTTCTTAACAGGGAGGTGTGAGGCTGTGAAGATGAGCTGTGGCAGATTAAAGGTCTCCTGCCCAGCCTGGACCCCGAATGACTCACACACTGAATACATGTGGCATACATTTATATCAAATATTAGGATTAATAACACTTTTTTTGAAGGGGAGTAGGGGGAACAAGCCACTGTAATGTACTAAATAATAGTAGATAGTTTTATAGTAATTGATTGTTTTGATTTGTTTGATTGATTTGCACATTGTTTAGATTTTTTAATCTTTGATCTGTCAACTTTTGATAAATTAAGACTTATGTGGAATCCAGACTTTGCTTTTTCTAGCAATCCCTAGAATCCAATAGCCACCCAAATCTGCTCCAGATTAACAAAGATGTTTCTTAATTGTAATCTGTTTCTCCAATAGTAGTATGTTTCTCCATAAACTGTTGATAGTGCCTCAGGCTTGACACTATTATAAAATGCCTGTTCACTGCACTCACTGTGAAGCGAAAACTGTATCTGGTGAAAAAAATTGCGACTAAACTAGCATGAAAAGGAACGTGGTGTTAACTGCCCTTTAAATTTAATTAACAATTGATCTGTAATTTAGTTTATTTATTGAATGGGTTTTTTGCTTGAAAAGGACTATCCAAATGAGGGCGGCTAAATGATGAATGGGTTTATTCACTGCTGATGCCATCAGGAAGATTTCTAATGCAAGACTTCTTTGTGGCTTTAAAACTTCCCTAAGAAAAAATTCTGAACATTATTTGTGTAATATACTCACAAGGCATGAGGGTGGGAAAAAAAAAAACTGTTTGTAGTGTTTCACTTGGTTGTTTACATGGTACCAGTATAGAAGTGAGAAAAGAGAGAGAAGGGAAAAGGAAGAGGGAACAATAATCTCATTTCTGCTAATCCGATTGTTGTTTCCTCCCTCCGGGTCGATGAAAAGAGAGGATGGTTCAATAATGCCCTTAGCCTGTTTCCTTAACTAAACATGGTATCTAATAAATAACTGGCCAATAAATTAAATTTCAGGGCACTCAAAAAGGAAGCAAGCATTAGTCACAACCTGAGCTATAAAGGTGGATGCTGAAAAGTGCCTGGATTTCCTGTTTCGAAATAACAGTGGGCACACACATGGCTCAATCAATGGAAAGGCCATTAAGCTTAACAAACCTGCCTAATCCATAAACTGGCTATTGACTCTGAGAATATATAACAGAATAAGCAGGGCATCAGACAGGTGGTGTTTACTCATGCATGTCTATGTGAGAGTTGTTTCTATCCCTGCGTGTGTGTGTGCGCGCGCGCGTGTGTGTGTGTGTGTGTGTGTTTTATGTGTGCCTGCCTGCCTGCCTGCCTGGTGTGCCTGTATGTGTGCTTTATGTAGAATGTCCATTTACTAAAATGTACGAATCAAACATTAGGTTCAGTGTTTTTCCATTAAAAAAACCTTGTACTGTGCATTTGAGTCTACCTTCACAGATCTAACACTCATCTTCTTTTATGATTCAGTGTATGCTCTCAGCAATCACACTAACATGATAATAACATTCTGATTTATGTGTTTAAACCAGTCGTCATGGACCTCCAGACAGTACATGCATTTTACTTTTATCTCAGTGTGCTGCAGGTTCGTGCTAATATGTGGGATCTTAGAGGCTCTGAGAAATAGTTTAGCCATTCCTGCCCCAATCAATGAAGCAAGGAGTGAGTCGGCAGCTTCACTTTAATAAGTATGGCGCTAACACACACTTTTCTTTCCCTCTGTGTGTTTAAAGTCTATGTTAACTGCATATTTTTAATGACCATTAATTATTCCAGCAATTAAAGATTCAGTCGGCAGGATAGTGCAGATACCGGTCTTTCTTGCTGGGAGTGCTAATCCAACATAATTGCTGTTATAGGGCTCAATGATAGTCGCCTTTTCAAACACCTTTGATTCATCTTATTTGTAGCCAATAAAGTCTTTTCTCTTGAATCAATATTACTTTTGGATTTAGTTTCTAAATACATATTCACACTAGGAGTGATGAGAGCACCAACATCCACTCTAACTGAAATGTTGCTGACGCTGCTAAACATTGCTGAGGCTCTCTGACAGATAAAAGAAGTGGGCAGTGACAATGTGATACCCATATGTCCAATATGTCTTAAAAACTTTTAAAGTGGCTGTGACACAAACAAATGTGCTTATCTATTTCCTACATTTGTTTCAAGTGACCATAAGTAAGTGGTTGTTGGTTATAGCCAATAAATTGCATCTTAAAATGAGAATTCTGGAGGGAAATCTTTGTCTATAAATTGCGTAACATAATTTATTTACCTGGAGTGAAGTCATCAAAGAATGTGCACATCAACAGCAAGAAAAAGGACACATAATAAAGATGAAAATCAGCTATGTTCCATTTTCTTATCACACATATTTCAATATAATTGCAGACAAGTAAACATAGTTTAACTGAGGAACCTCCAAAAAGGCCCTAACAATGGCATTTTATTGCAAGTGTGAAAAAAGGTTATAGCAACTGATTTAATTTCTTCAGTACTGGTCAGCAGATGCATGATATGCTTTTTAAATAGCTTTTCTGCTGCAATTCTGGATAATTTGAGCCACTATATAACACATTAGTATGTTAAAGAGATTTATATGCACAAAATCTCTCAAAATGCAAGTCCTCTGAAACTAAAACTGAAGCAAATCCAACCTTATTCCCCTGCTTTCACACAAAAAGGTTCTAACCATCCCCCCATTCTGTGGCAGTTGTGTTTAGTTACTCTTACGTCATAGAGAGCAAATTCTTAGTCCTTCTGACTGTACTGGCTCAGTTTTTCCACTGGATCCTCTTCCTCTAATTGCTTCTCTTCAAGTAGGCACAAAAATTAAATATCACTTACATCCATGGACACACAAATCCTGCCATGGCACTTAATTGCTTTACTTAGCTGAGTTCCTCTTGCTATGGGTAATTGGTTGTCATGACAAAACTTCCCTCCTTTTGGCAGAGACCGAGCAAAATCGCAAAAGCAACCAAGGCAAACAGAAAAAAATGGGAGAATCTTACCCCTAACAAATGAATGCTATGGTTCTAACTGACCTTTCTGATGTTTTAGGTGGCCCCAGATAACCTGCTGAGAGAGGAACCATGAAAGGTGAGTGTTTTTCCACAAAAGGAAAACTAAGTAAACGGCACAAATAGCTCTCCTTATAGCTTTGTAACAGGCAAGAATAGACTAAACCATGCAAAATAATGTCTAAATTTAGGTGCAACTAAATGTTAAAGGGGAAAGGCATGTGTGGCATGATATTCTCCAATGCATGAACATTGGCACCCCTTTTGGTTTCTTCTTCTTCTTTCGACTGCTCCTGTTTAGGGCCATTAGCCATTTCCATGTCTCCCCGTCCTCTCTCACAATGAACCTTGAACCTTCTCTTTGTTCTTTTCCTTTTTCCTGGCAGCTCCATCTTCAACATTCTACTCCCAATATAATCCTCATCTCTCCTCTGGACATAATGCAACCCAAAACATAACGCAAACCAAAATGCAACCCAACGTAACTTTGTCTCTAAATCATCTAACCTGAGCTGTCCCTCTAATATACTCATTCCTAATTCTGTCCATCCTCATCACACCCAACAAAAATCTTAGCATCTTATGGTCTGACATCTCCAGCTCCACCTCCTGTCTTCTTGTTGGTGGATATCCCTTTTGGTTTCTTTCTTCTTTTTCTTTCGGCTGCTCCCGTTTAGGGGTCGCCACAGCGGATAAACCATCCTCATTTCTTCCAGTCCTCTGCATCTTCCTGCTTCAGACCAACCACCTGCATGTCCTCTCTCACCACGTGCATAAACCTCCTCTTTGGTCTTCCTCTTTTCCTCTTTCCTGGCAGCTCCATCTTCAACATCCTCCTTCCAATATAATCCTCATCTCTCTTCAGCTTCTCTTACTTTGTCTCCAAAACATCTAACCTGAGCTGTCCCTCTAATATACTAATTTCTAATCCTGTCCATCCTTATCACACCCAATGAAAATCTCAGGATCTTTAACTCTGACGTCTCCAGCTCCGCCTCCTGTCTTTTTTCGTCAGTGCCACTTTCTCCAACCCATACAACATAGCTGGTCTCACTACTGTCCTATAAACCTTCCCTTTTACTCTAGCTGGTACCCGTCTGTCACAAATCACTCCAGCTACTCTTTTGCACTCAAGAATGGGCTCTGATCCTTGATGTAATCCAACCTCTACCTTAAATGCATCCGTCACTCCCACTGCAGATCTCACCACTGTTGCACTGCCATCATACATATCCTGAAATACTCTCGCATACTTAACACCTGTAACACCTGGCTTTCTCATACAAAACCACAACTCCTCTCTAGGCACCATGTCATATGCTAAGTCCACAAAGGCCCAATGTAACTCCTTCTGACTTTCTCTGTATCTGACATCCTCTTAATCTCCAAAACACTCTTCACATACTCTTCCTTCAGGATAACACCTACCCCATTCCTCTTTCCATCCACACCATGGTAAAACAATTTAAACCCTCCACCAATATACCTGGCCTTACTACCCTTTCATCTAGTCTTTTGCACACACAATGTCAACCTTCCTTCTTGTGACAGTAGAGGGCGCCCTGCTCTGATTGTACAGACCTGTGCCTTGGGTGACCAGTGTGCCTCATCAGGGGATGGCATTATAAGCCTCAATGAATCAGAGCAGGGCGCTGGTCGTTCTGTGTGCTTACTTTTGTATTTCTATTATAAATGAAACATACTGAAAATAACGTGTAAAATATGAGTTCTGTGCACATAATCAGTTATTAAAGTTCAGTATAAAGCTCTTTGCTCTGCATTGATGTCCAGCCCATAACAAGCCATTGTAACAGAGAGCTCCGTTGAGATGTCTGCGAAGAACCACTGGACCGTCCAGGTGCTGGAGGCTGGGATTGTGGAGGTTGAGCGATGCCTAGGGTGTTTTGCGATGTCCGCTCCCCTCCCAGGACCGGCCTAGGCTGTCCCAGTTCCAACTCCAGCAACCAGGAAGGCGAGGCTGCTTCCACATTAGCCAGACTGCTAGAGAGAAAGCGGGGCTTCAGGGACTACTTTCAAGCCAGCCTGCTGGGGAAAAGGGTGGGGCTTCTGGGACTACGTCCAAGTCAGACTGCTAGAGAGAAAGCGGGGTTTCAGGGACTGCGTCAAAGCCAGCCCACAAGGTTGGGGCTTGAGGGACTGCAGCCGAACCTGCCCAGAAGGCCATGGTGACAGCAGAGCATAGGCTGGCCCTAGAATAGGCCGTTTGGACTCTAGCTTGCCTTTTTTTTAAAGTCTCTCCCCTGCTTACTTTTGTGTTTATTTATGTTATCTTTTACACGTGTTATTTTCAGTATGTTTAGTTTATGAGTTCTGTACACATTATCAGTTATTAAAGTTCGGTATGAAGCTCTCGGCTCTGCATTGATGTCCAGCCCACGACACCCCATCGTTATGCTTCTCTCCATCATATCAGCTAATTCTCTATCTTTACCAGCCAACATTCAAGCCCCTACCCTCACTTCCACTCTCCTCCCCTTCTTTCACTGGTTTGTGCATCCCTAGTGGCTGGGCTGGCATGCCGTTTGGTTTAAAAAGTGAGAACATTCAAGTTTTTCATGATATCTCTTGAAATATTTAATATTATGATTGTTTGTATGTATTATTTACTGGTGCAATACTAAAATTGATTAAAAATGTTCTTAAATGGTTCTTGGCATATAATTTCAGCTTTTGGAAAAGAATATTTATGCTAGTTGGGTCAGAAGCAAACAGTGGAAAACATCAACATGATCAAATGGAAATATCTATTATTTGGATAACAATGTTTTTTGTAAAGGTAAGTTCAAAAATGCAAAGAAATTAACTGTTGTGAATTTACATGAGGAAATAGATTTATACATTCACTCATGATCCATCCATCCATCATCTGCCGCTTGTCCCAAGTGGGGTCGCTGGCATCCAACCCAGGGCACACAGGGCGAGGACGGGGGATGCACCCTGGACAGGCACCTCAGGGCAACCCACTGGGAAGGGGTTCGAACCCCCAATCCTCCGATCATGTGTCCAACACCCTAACCACTAGGCCACCACTGCCCTTAATCTGAGTAGAGTTACAGGTTGTGCTTGAACCTCTCCCAGGGCTCAGAGAGTGAAAGGTAGAGAAATACCCTTGACAAATCACCTGTCCATCACGGGACAGCATGAGGGAATTTAGATTTTCCCGTTTATTATTTTGTCCTGTTTAGTTACAGTACTTTTGCAACACTTTGTTAAAATTAACCTGACTGAGTGAATGCTGTATTTTAACATAGTTTAGCCCAGTTAGTTTGCACCTCTATTTATTTTGCTTCAACTCGGCTTTGGCTCATATACTCACCAAATTCATTGGATTTTTTTAAAGCTAAGCAGGGTTGGGCCTGTCTAATATCTGGATGGGAGACTGCCTGAATTCCAGGTGCAGCAAACTTCCTTGTTGTACTTTTTGCACTAGATTGGAGTGTTGGGATAAGATCCAGGTCCTCCTGCACAGAAAATGGATAGAGAGCTGTAAAACATTTACAGGCACCAAATAATGTAGCTGTGAATTCTGTAACTTGCATATGCAATAATAAAAAGTCAAACTAAAAAATGTCATGAAGCAGTCCAAATTTAAACATGACAATGCAAAAGGTAAACAGCAAATATGATCAAAATAATGTTCTACATTTACCCTGCTCCATGCTCCCCATACTTGTTTAGATACCAGCATGCATACCCACAGTCTCCAGGCATCACCTATGAAACAGCACACTGTTAAATGCTCTAATGGGAATGACTGCATGACCTTGTTCAACATAGTCATGTCATCATTACCACAGCAGCCTGAGGTTTTAGAGCAGCAATGACTGGAGCCATTATGAGGCCATGGTGCTGTTTAGAGCCCCCTACTCCACTTCTGCATGACAGCCTGACAGGGTTATAGAGGAGCATAGACTGAATTACAAGCTAAGCTCACAGAGTTATTAGAGTGATGGGAGATAAACTGAGCCAATAAGCCATTTACAGAGATCACACTCACCCTGCCACAGGAGCCTAAATAAATCTTCTAATAGACACAATGTCAGCAAAATCTGCTCATTTTCAAGAGAAAGTTTGTCATAATATAATATAAGGTCACGTACACCATAAAAAATACAATATTATTATTGCACTTGGTAAAGACAAAAAAAATAAAGTAAAAAAATTTATATGGCAGCACAACAGTCAGGATCTGGATCTGGCCCCTGTTAGATTAGATCTGAAACATGTTTCATGATTTGACACGTTGAAATATTAAATATGTTCATACTAAGATCTAGTATTGTGAAAATACTAATAATTCACACAAACAATTCAGTATACACTATTTAGAAAATATGCACAAATTAAATAAAAAGAAACACCCTGTGTGACCTTTAGAAGTCATTATTTTCATCTTAAGTGTTGGAATCACATAGAATTGCCAAAAGCAATACTAACAATGTTTCACTTCCACTACTGCTGTGATTAGGAGTGGCATGGGTAGGTAGGCCAGGTATTGAATTTCTCTCCCATGGCCAATGTCTCCATCAAAGAGCAAACTTGTCCTTCACTATGAAGCATATAAACCTTAGAACAAAAAACAACAAACTCAGACTAGTAACAGAAACAATCTTGTTTCTAAACAATCTAAACTTCACGCAAAGAATGGATAACACATATTCAAAATTTTCTCTATTATTCTGAATAATTGAGAAATAATGTTCTCTGAATTTCCTTTCATCCATCTATCTATCCATCCATTCATCCATCCATCCATCCATTATTTAGGTTCCTTATTCATACTCTCATGGAGCTTATCCCAGCACTCACTGGGTGAAAAGTGAAGGTAGACTTTTGACAGGTTTTCAGTTTGTGAATTTTCATGTTTGTTTGTGATCATTCTATAGGGGTTAATGAAAAAAACACTTGAGCCTAATAATACTGACCCTACTGCTTGTGACATAGATTTATTAAATACTCAAGCACTGTCAGCTGTGTGTTTATTTCAGGAAACATACATATAAAAAATATGCTCAGTTCTTAAAAACTTTGTAAACACGCTTAATGAAGTACTTAGGTCAATAAGCATAAAAAAATTAAGGAAAGAAAAACACAAGAGACATTATTTAATTAAAACAAAAAAAGAAAGTCGCATGGGGAAGAAAGAGAGATTTTTAATAAAAAGAAAGAAAAATGCCAAAGAATACAATAAGCTAATTGAAAGAAAGAAAGAAAGAAAGAAAGAAAGAAAGAAAGAAAGAACCTCAGAGAAAAGCCTGTCATTTTCATGAAGCAACATTACGATGCAGGGGAGTCTGTTGAGAGAAGGACCTGTAATTACTGTATTTTATCATCCAGCGTGGAGACACAAACCTTTCATTAATTAAAATGTGTGGCCGATGATAAAACTAGTCGGTATCGTAACCATTAAATGGCCTCGTCTAACTGTCTTGTTTATTTAGCAACAGTTATTACTTCTCTCTGAATTTTCACCCAGGTTGCTTTATTGTACCTCTTGGATTGAAAAAAAAAGACAAAGCACCTTATTTTTACTTAATTTAAACTTTAAATTGCTTTTACTAATTGCTGACTTTCTGATTTTCTGAAAAATAAATTGTATCCTTTTTTGGAAATGCACTTGAAGACTCACATTACAGCTCTACATGTACTGTTTCAATGAAAAGCAGAAAATAGAATTTGACTATAAAAGTGGTAGGAATATGATTTTCAGTTATTGACAGGTATGAATGTCTACTACAACATTGATGGTCAGCTTTTCACTGGTGAACCATGCAAAGGACTATTCCGTTCAATCATTTTTCTAGGAAGCTAAATTATGCCGGCATAGAGAACTGACAGATCACAGTGATTTATCTACTCAGCCTTTAGCAGAAACTTCAGTGTTTGTAAAGAAGCTGTTTGCATCTCTTTAGAGTATGTATTTATTGATTAAAAAATTCTTAATACATTTTCAAAAGACTTGTTTTGTTTCATTCAAAACCTTGTGTGTTAGATGTAAAAAGCCTTACTATCACCAGTTTTCAATATCTACAATTGTAAACCACCTCTATTCCAATAAACTGTCTGCAAGGAGAAAGTCTGAACCACAAAGTTGCATCTAGAGGTCCCTGGATTTCAGCTGAAACTGGGTTCTACAGTCACATTAAGACAAAAATTCAGCTTTTTGGCAGCAAATACTCAAGTTTTGTTTGTTGTAAACTTATCTGTCAGTCTGAACTCAGAGAAAGAATTCACTTATCACATTGTTTCTTCAGTCTCATCAGGCTTTGGCAGAAACTACAAAGTTTATAAAGAAGCCATCATTAAAAAAGCATGGTTGGTGTTTATACATGTTGCTGTAAATTTTATTTATATATTTTTTGTTAGTGAGTGAGTGTGTGTGTGTGTGTTTGTGAGTGTGTGTGTGTGTACATGAAAACTCAACTTACTTTTCTCTGGAAGAAAGCATGATGAAATGAGTGTAATCAAGGGTAATATTCACACTGAAGTGTTTTGTAAAAAGCTCTGAGATCTTCATTTCACTTACCACAAAAAACCTCATGTGATGCTTTGGTCCATGTACAAAAAAAGGGCATAATGACATGTGAAATATCACACTTCATTAGGCCTTGGACCCCCAGATAAGCAAAGTTTGGATTAGATGTTAATGAGCCTGGGCTTAAGACAACGAACCACCTCTAGAAATAATAAGCAGAATTAAGCAGTGAGGCAATCTGTGCTTTTCTTGATGAAGCAGGACCAGTTTGTCCCAGATGTAAGACTTGTTTTTAAACAGGAAACTTCTTTGCCACTGTAAAAGGTTTAAAACTCATGTTCGTGAAATAAATAGCATGCAGTAAAAATAGTTAAAAATGATAAGTATAAAGTTCTTTGTGGTGTGGTTAAATAAGACACCTTAATATATATTTTTTTATTTGCTTATGTTTTGAGGGTTACAAACAGAGGAAAAAAATGTTTAGCTATCTTCTGGAATGCCAGGCTAATTGACCTGTTGCCAGTGAATACAGTAGCATATGGAGCCATGGCGAAGCTAAAGCCATGAGGGTTTTTGTCATAGCATGTGCCAGGCATGTTAAAGGGCTGATACGATGTTGTTTTGGTTTATGTTACTGCAGTTCTGTTTGTTGATGTGGTTATTGAATGTATGCAGTTTGTAACTGGCAAGCTTTCAACCACAGGTTTTTGGTGAAAGATGCCAGCTGGATAATTTTACCAGGTTATTCTCTGTGTTAAGGGTTTTGTTTACTCTGATGTTTCCTGTGTAGAAATATTTGTTCATAAAGAGAAAATTATGAGCACTGTAATACTGGTAATACTTGAAAAAACAGTACATAGACTATGGCCTGATAGAAAACATGAGTTGTCCTGGTGAGTAATACATACATTGGACTCATTGTTCACACGCAAATAAATGTTATGTTTTTGTTGTTATGAGTATAAAGATTTAATCCTGCAGCCAAGCTAAATGCAAGCTAAAGTTTTGTGCCTTTTTGTTTCTAACTACAGTCACAGACCCATCTGCAGGGTTTAGGAACACACCTCTACCTGATATCCACCAGGCCAGGAAGGGTAACAATTCTGGGGACTCACCTGATGGGAGCTAATCATCAATAACCTGACTTAAATTCCTGGGCTAACAGGCTATACCATAGTTTCCAGAGTTAAGGAGCCTGATAGATATAGAGGAAGACTTGCCAGGGGAGGATGCCACATTGGTGGAACTCTACAACTTCATTATGGACTTTTTGAAAAGTGACAAAGACCAAGGCATGAGCCACCTGTTAGTCTTCAATGACCTCATCACAGAACTGTAATGACCTCCATAGACTGTATGAAGTAATGACATGCCTTGGGTTTTAAACAAGGAATGTGTTAGTGGCAGAGACTGAATCAGCAGCAACTCCTTCAATAGTGAATGCCAGGATAGCCAATGAGGAAATGCATGTGATTAAGTTGTCACATGTTGCTGCTTTACTGCCTCATAAAGAATTCAAAATACACAGTGCACAGACTTCTCTGATGTTAGTTATAGCAGCCTGTGCAACAATGGATGAGGGGCTAGATGAACGCTTTATGGAGGCAGAGGTCCTACGTACTGTGCTGAAAACATGTTGATGACCAAACATGGGTTAAGTGTAGCCAAGCTCGAGCATTTTCTCAGTGCACACTTAAGAGACATGAGTAGTGCTGAGCTCAAGCTATTTCAGGAGCTTGTAATGCACAACAACAGGAAAAGGAAAACCTACAACAGTTCATGAACCATTTAATGGGTCTAAAACAGCATGTTGTGTTTGCATCCCAAAAGAGCAGTCAAAGGTTTAAGTATGATAACAAGCAGGTTCAAGGAACATTCCTTCATTCACTGTTTCAGGGAGTAATTGAGAAATATGCATATGTAAGGCTGTATGTGTATGCATATGTATGACTTGAACCCTGTCATTTATACATGAGTGTAACTGATGATTTTACCTTATGAATAATGACCAGGGCCATCATTGAAGAAGTTGAGAGGCAGACACAGTTCAGACAAATAAAATAAAAACAGTCACAGTCAGTATCACACAACAAAGGGAGACACTCTGTACAGTCCAGCCTCCAATGGAAATTCAAGCCAGCATTCTTCAAACACAGGCTAAAGCACAAGCACAACACACAGCCCTGCAGGAACTGACAGTACATGTCTCAGCTTTAGCTAAAACCATTGAGAAGGCTCTCACCCCTGTTGCAAGCAATCCAAACAGGCCGACTCCTCAAGTACTGTGCAACCAACCAAGTGACCATTGCAAGCCATGTATAACCCAAGGGACTGCTAGTGAAATCCTGACTGAAATACTAGTGGAAATCAAAAGTGCAAAACATGGTCAAGTAGCCATATATGTGCCCATGCTAGTAAGTCAGAGGTGTGTTATTGGTCTATGGCTAGGGTTCAGTGTAATAGAAGAAATCATCTTAGAGAACCTTGAAAAGCCATTATTGTGCTACGCAGAAGAAATCATTGACAGCAGGCCAGTAAACCTGCATTCACCTTCTCATCCACCAATAAACTCCCTGCCTGAGCACCACACATGTCAGTCAAGCTAGCACAACCAACGAGAGTGTGAACAGCCACCTACAACTTAACATCAATGAAGTGGATAACAAGAAATTTCCAAAAACACCATGTGTTCTTCACAGGAACCTACTGCTTAGTGAACTGCCACTGGAAGAAGCACACTAAATGCCACAACCCGTGAGTTTCAGCTTTCATCAGTGATGAAACTAAAACACAGGTTCACATGGGGAACAAAACAGGGAGAGGATCTTGTAGTGGAGGATGAACATCAAAAGGACAAGGAGGAGAGAGCACAAGAAGCAGAAGAGGATAGAAATCAAGTGGAGACAGAAACAGTCAGAAGATCCTAATGGACAGCAAGGCCGAGAGAGATGTTCACTTTTAGCCCACTGGGACAGTCGTCTTATTAGCAGTGGAATGTTGGGGTGAACTCACATCTGCCAGGCCACCCTTCCCCAAGTTTTCTTAAAAGTTCTGATACTATAACTGCTTTACTCAGGCATATTACATGCCACAGACTCAGTTCATAGGGCATTACAAGAGTTAAAATAAGACTTGTTGTGTTATTGTGTTGTGATGCTACTCATTAGAATCCATGTGTGTCGTGACTCCAAGGGTTTCTTTTTATATCCAAATTGCAGGGAGTCAAAACTATTGTCCATCTAAGAATATGTTGAGAAAAGATAACATTTTCCTTGAAATGGTGGGAGATATCAGGGTTATCGGCCTCATTGACTTTGCCCTTTAACACGTGTCACCAAAGAGCATGGCAGCCCTCGCCTTGATACGAATGTCAAACAGAGCTGGCCAATCAATGAGCTGCTAACAGCGAGCGTGTGTAGAATCTGTAGTGCTTGGCTACCAGCTCAGTAGTCTGATCAGGTGTGCAGTGAATTACCTTGAAAGGACAACACACTCTTGTGAAAGGACAACATAATTAGAGGCAGGTGAGGCACCCTTGTCTTTCATCTGTCACAGGCCTCAAATTCATGTTCAACCTACCACCTTGCTACATCTTTCTACATACTGTGTCCTCACAATCCAAGCATCGTTCAGGGGGACACACTGATTTGGGCAGCATGAGGGCCAGTGTCATTTCACTGTGACAAAAGTAATGACCTTACCTTAACAACCGCTGTGTTTTGGATTGACTGTTTCAGAAGTGTGGGCCCTCCATTACCTCTTTCCGCCCCATTTCATTTAAGAGTGAAATGCAAAGAGCACGCTGCGTTTGGGCCATGATGCCCACTTCCTGTAGCATCGTGGTCACCTTGACGATGACCATAACACAGTGGGAGAAGAGAGGTTTCATCACAAATGACCTGAACATTTTGGGAACATTTGTTCTTCCTTTCCCTTTCCCTTCCAAAAATACAAACACACACACACACACACACACACACACACACACACACACACACACACACACAAACATACACACACACGTACACACACACAAACACACACACCCCTACATTTATAAAAGAATAATTCATTTTCTAGCCTGGAATTTTTTGTTGCATGTTTGAAACTGTGGCCATTTCAATATATTTTTTTCATCTTTTTAACATATTTAGTTACTCTTAGAACTCTCACTGGACTTCTGATTCCTAAGATTAGAACTGAATTGGTGATGTGAAGTATTCTGTAACGTAGCATTATATCCCTCAGCCTCATTAGTTTGACAAAATTTATAAATTAATATTGAATTTACATTGTCATATGGTTTCTATATCATTAAGTACATATATCATAAGATTGACGGTCCCTTTGGTGTCGACCAGTTCTGATGGATGTTCAGTCGAATAAATACAACCAGGCTTGCAAAACTGTAACTCTGACATCTGTTATCATATACTATTGTAAAGAAAACAGCCATTCTGTTCTGTTTGCTTAGCACAAAATTACAAGATTTTAAGTTTTCTGAGGAAGGGTGTGTTAACCTTCACAGCATCATGGAAAGGGAAGACTCATGTGATTTGATTTTGAAATTTTATTTGACTAAAATGGAGAAAAAAAATACTGAACCAAGTTGAGAACTAATAGGAAGATATATATATATTTTTTTAAGATTTTATCTTATTTTTAAGACCATAAGTCAAGGATATTCCTAATTTTCTAGTTATGTACTCACTCTTCAGGACTCCAGGTCCAAGTTGTTGCATGAGTCTTGCTATTTGGCATTTGAAAAATGCACCTACACAATTAAGTCATTGATCTAGTGGCACAGTTGGGACCATGTTTGCCTTGAATCGCAGTATAGACTCTTTCTGACCTCTGCCCCAGAACCCATGCACATTATCACACAAACCAGATAATGATTTCTGATGTGAACAATTCAGCAATAATTGGGCAACTGTCTCTTTTCACAGAAATTGTTTCAACCGTTAGTCTGCTTTGTTGTGAACCTTTATCTTGGTAAGTTCCACATAATCAATATGAGATTAATTTGCTGCTTCAGGTCCCTTTAATAATCAGTCTGAAGTGTTAGACATCATTTTTCTGAATGTATGATGCCTCTTTGTTTCCTGTTTTTCAAGCAACATTTTTATAGTAGATTAACATGTTAAAAACACTTTATGTTTGGAACAAAGTATGGTAGGTGTATTAAAGCAGTCATGTTTAGTATTTTGTTGCATATCCCTTGCATGCAATGATTGCTTGAGGTCTGTGATTCATAGACATCACCAGGTGCTGAATAACTTCTCTGATGATGCTCTGCTACAGCCACCTTCAACTTCTGCTTGTTCTGTAGCAAGGCTCTTCTTCAGGAGTTGGAAGTCAAGTTTAATTTGATTTAAATCAGTTGATTGGCTTGACTATTCAAGAATTTTCACATTTTTATATTTTTGTGTTGCCTTAGCAGTATGTTTGGGTTAATGAACTTCTTGCAGGATGAAGCATCATCCAATGAGTTTGGAGACATTTACTGGAAATGGTGTTTCTATACACCTCAGAATTCATAATGCAAACTGCAGTCAGCAGTAAATCCTCAGAGTAAATCCTCAGTAGAGATGAGTGTGATATCACCACTGCCATGTTTAACAGATGAGCTGGTATGCTTTGGAACTAAGGCTGTTTCAGTCTTCACACTTTCCTCCTCATCTAGGTTAATCTTGCTCTCATCTATGCATAACACCTTTTGTAAACTGGCCATCTTGTTTTTGTAGCTTACTAGTGGTTTGCATCTTGCAGTGTAGCCTCTTTCTGTCCATGAAGTGTTCTACTGTTTGTAATCTCTGACAAACACATACCTGCCTCCTGAAGACTTTCTGTTCTGTTGAACAGCTGTTCGGGGACATCTCTTCACTACAGTGAGGATTTATCTGTCATCAGCATTGGGGACCTTCCTTGGCCTGCCAGTCCTTTTGCAATTACAGAGCTTTTCAGCACATTCTTTCTTCTTAATTATATTCTAGAGAGTTAATCTTTGTAAATCTAAGGTTTGACCAATGTCTCTAATGGTTTTATTCTTGTTTTATAAGCCTCATAATTGCTTTTTTGACTTTCATTGTCACAGCTTTTCTCAATAGCAACTACAGACTCCAAATGGTACAACACAACTAGCTATTTTTCCCTGCACTTATGAAGCAATTAAACAAACCTGAGTAATCAAAAACAACTGTGAAACCAATTGTCCAAAACAGTATGGTGCACTGACATGAGAGGGACTTTGTATATAAAGTGTAATTTCTGATTCATGAAACTGAAATGTATGTAAATAAATTTAAATTAATGTCTGCAATATGCAGTAATAATTACATCTGAATTGGTTGATTTAAAAAGAAGGGTAAATCAAGGACAAACATGTCTTGCCTTTGTCTCAAACAATATTGTGTACATATGCAGCATATCCAAAAGAATCATTAAAGTAATGTATTGCCATGCCTTGCATCTGCCAGCTGGTTGGTTGATTGATTAAACTTCAACCTGTATTTTCACCGTGATCAAATTCTACTGTAAAAGCATTTCCTGAAAACCAGAGGCAGTTGCACCAAATGGAGGAAAAAATGCCCTTTAATATCTTTAAATATCCTTGTTTCCAGAGTGATGAACAGTGGCATTGAAAATGTAAATAATCCCTTTAATATCTTTGAATACCCTTGTTTCCAGAGTGATGAACAGTGGCATTGAAAATTTAAATAAATCCTGGCTAGGAAGTAAAGTGAAATAAAGTTTTGTATGTAAAATTAACACGTAAAATTAACATCTACCTAGTGGTTGGGGAGTTGGCCCCAGGATTGCAAGGTCATGGGTTCAAATCCCAGACCAGTTGGTTGCCCTGAGGTACCCTTGGGCAAGGTACAGTCCCCTCCCCTGCTGCACGCGCGTCGGTGTGGGTTGAATTTCGTTCTGGCTCACTGTGTGCTGTGTTTCACATTGACAAATAGTCACTATACTTACAGTTTTGATTTTAATCATTTATAATTTTATTATTTTGGGAAATGGTTTTAATACACATTGTATATGTTAATATTGTATAAAACAATTCATGCAAATTGTTCCCTCTGTTCCAGTGTTCCAGTGTAAGACATACCTGTATGCAAAAGACTTGGAAATGTAAAACCGTTTTACAAACTTGAATGCAAAAATGACATTTATTTTGGTGTATTCTATATATTTGGAAAACATTAAATAAACAATTATAGCTGCAAAACATCTATGACTTGTATTGTTATTTTTGATAAGGTTTAAAAAAAACTGCAACAAAGCAAGAAAAGAGTGTAAAAGACTAAAAGATCTAAACATATCCAGCACCTTATATAATAAAGCACTAATATCCTTATATCCAGCACTAAATATAATAAAGGTTGAGTAGGACTTACAGAAAAAAAAGTATCTAGTACCATAATCAATAAAGGAATTGAAAGCAAGATTGAAAGATTGAGTCTCCTCTGTTCTCAGACATGAAAATTATTGAAAACCTGAGATTAGATCAGAAACATTCAAGACAACCTATAAATATTTCTAGACCACAAGCATTTGGAAAAACAGTGGGGAAAAGCCAAAATTAAGGATAAATCAATCACCCCTTTACATTAAACTTCACATGTACATTATCAATGCTGCAAAGTCAAAGTCTTCATTTTCACCCCAAGGTGTGCTTTCCCTCACAGACGGATGGTGAAGAGACAAGGATGGTTCACTGGAGCTTGCGCTGCTGATGCGTGAAAGTAGGAGCAGTTGAAGTATGGTGGTCTATAAGGGTGATTACCATCCGCTCTGCTTGATCAGCTAAACAATTGACGGCATATTTCCTTTAGTCAAGAGTTACTTAGATCCAAACAACATCATATTTTAGAGACAATTCCCTTGCCCAGTGATGTTTTCAGTTTGAACCCATGTTATCTTTTTGTGCATCTTTCATATTGATGTTTACTTGCATTTGCAGTTGTGGATTATGGGACTCTTGCAGTATTTGATATGATGCTGTAGCTTTTAATATTTCTTGGCAGGATATGATAAAAATCAAGAATTCATCACATGACAGTCAGGGCCTGAAATATGATAGATGCAGATGCTTTCTGATTAGGTCGGAATTGATTTTCTTTGCAGTCCTCTCGGTTGGGAACTCCAAAGGCCGGAGGGCCACAGCTGCAGCTTGCACACCCACACTCGCACACACACACACACACACACAAACACACACACTCACGTACATACACAGCGGTCTAGCCGTCTCCCTCTGTCACTCCACTGCACACAACAGACCCCTTGGTATCCATGGCAACCCTCCAGCACTGATGGCGTCTAACCGATGATCGACTTTGGGTCCAGGGAGAGCAGAAGCATGCTGTGTAAAAAATATTGGACAAAAAGTCTCATACACATGGGACTGCACTCTACTGAGAGTTTGCAGAAAGATAAAAAAAAAAAAGCAGGAGAAGCTTATTCTAAAAAGTGGTACAAAGGATTTTTAGGACTATTGATATAACTGCTGATGACTTTTGCTCATTAAAGGCATAGCCTGCTTGATGTATGTAGCTATATACTGAATCCTTGCTTTATATACTCTAGATTAGGTCAGTTTTCCATGGATGTTTCCGTTTGCATTTTGTATATATTGTATTTATTTATTTATTTTTAGCAATTGCTTTCTTTACAGCCCATTTAAGTACAGAGCAGTCCAACCAAGATTAAAAATCTGAGCCTAAAGCAGCAAGGTTAATTTTTTCATTTTTTCATTTTTTACAGCAACAACACAGTTTAAATTGCTGTTTTAAATCTAACCTTGATTAAACCTAAAATACATTTAAATATGGTGCAACAGGATTAATAGATAAACCATGATTTATTCAATGTTAGGCTTAACCCAAGTTGAAAACTGATTAATTGAGGTGTTCACCTACAGGATCTCTCAAAGCCACTGAAAACTAATAGAGCTTTCTTAAAGAATGATGCTCATAGTTGTAAATAAAAATAGCAGGATGCTGTCAGGGTTTGCTGAATGTTGGCTTTACTGACATGCTTTCATTCTTTTTTATCATTCCTGCCATTTGCTTCAGAAGATAAAACAAATATGTTTGGATATCTTACTAAGGCAGAAAGAAATATCTCAGGGGAAGGAACACAGATATGATCACACATCACCATCACAGCTTGAATGACGCAGATTTGATATTGGAAATTCTTTATTCATCAGAAGGGAGGGCGAGTGTAATGTTCGAACGTCCTGCTGAGGTGCCACTAAATGAAATAGGAAATGTCAGCCCATGCTTAAACACCCCAGAGGGCAAAGCACTCTCCTACATTAATTTGTGTGGGGGGATATATATTAATCCCTGTGGAGACCAAATGTTCCCAAGATACCAGGAAATATTTGTATTTTAATGTTGATGGGACTTCTGGCTGAGTCCTATGGAGGAAAAATTAAAGTAATTAAAAATACAGCTTCTATTTGAAGGTGTAAAAGAGCCAAAACATGTCTATTTCCTGAAGTTAGGGTTTGGTTTAGATGTAAAAAAGCTATTTTTAACCATAGTTACACAGATTCATCTAGATTAAAAGGGAAACAGAAACAATAATAGAAACTGCATAAATAAAGGGTGTCACTACTGCTACCCACCATGGGTGCATTTTTATGTGGAAATGGAGCAGCAAATTAGCTACAGAGCTAAAGAGATGAGGGGTATGGAGGTTCTGTTCTGTTGAATCTTCAGCACAAAGCTTAGACACTAACTTCAACTAGGCTTTTAATTAAAGGGGACTGATTATGATCCTTTTACTGGGTTAAAAAAAAAAAAAAAGTTCCATAAAGGCCTTCGGCCTTTTCCTATACTGTACATCTTTTCTGTCTTGTTTCTGTTGATGATCTGAAACAATCTGCTACAGTATCTTTAAAGCACTCCCCCTGTTAAGCTGTCAATCAGAACCCAGTATGCTCTGATTCACCTATGTTCTGCCTCTTCCTCCAACCACATTCACATTTAAACCTGTGTTAACTCAACCAGAAAATGCCATGTCAGGTTCTATCATAGCCTGCAGCTGTTTAGCAATACCACCAGCACGAGATGACTAGACGTTGGCAAGTAAGTATTAGCCTGCACATCAGCATGTGTTTGAAGCTGAGCTCCCAGCAAATCTACAGTAATATTCTTGTAGCACATCAACTTTGTTTGAAACATCACAAATTTGTGGGCAGCGGTGGCCTAGCGGTTAGGGCATTAGCCGCATGAGCGGCAGATCGGGGTTCAAACCCCTTCCCAATAGGTTTCCCTGAGGTACCCTTGAGCAAAGTACTGTCCCCATCACTGCTCCCTGGGCAGCTTTCAATAGCTGCCCACTGCTGCATGGGTTAAATGCAGAGGTCCAATTTCGTTGTGGTTCATGTGTGCTGTGACCTTGCAATGACAAGGGTTATCACTTTCATTTGCACATCATACATCATTTCCATACACAATTTTCTCTAGTTATAGTTTCAGTCATTCCCCCCTACAAATTTGGAATTCCTGCATCTAACAACTGAAAGCCCCATGAAAATCCTATGTCAAACTGTGCAACCGCCTGCACGTCCTCTCTCACCACATCCATAAACCTCCTCTTTGGTCTTCCTCTTTTCCTCTTTCCTGGCCTTTCCTTTCCTAGCCCCATCTTCAACATCCTCCTTCCAGTATGATCCTCATCTCTCCTCTGGACATGTCCAAACCAACACAATCTTGCTTCTCTAACTTTGTCTCCAAAACAGCTAACCTGAGCCGTGTCTCTAATATACTCATTTCTAATCCTGTCCTTCCTCGTCACACCCAAAGAAAATCATAGCATTTTTAACTCAGACACCTCCCGTTGCCATCGAAGCTTCAGAGGTGAAGAAAAAATTCTTTCCTAACTAAATTTTTACCTTTTAAGAGCAACTTGAGTGTGGCAGCTTCACTCTCTGTCTCCATGTACAAAACCTCTGTAAATATAAAAAAAATATATATAAAAGGCAAAACTAGTGGTGGCTATCAACCATTCTAAAATGTTCCCATGTTAGTTCCCAACACAGAAAAGTGGATAAAAAATCACAGAAGACATTCAGTGTTGGATTTATCATTATGGATTTATTTTACAAATTTTCTGAAAACAGTGTAGTTCATGTTTGAATTATGAAGCTTATGAAAGGGAAATTGCATATTGCAATTGAAATTGCAATTTGAAATTGCAAATAATTGGTTTAATAGTAATCAAATAATTGATTACTAAAATTGATTATAAAAAGATGGGAACACCCACACAAGTTGTATGATACCCCCCCCCCCCAAATTCAGTTATATTTCACATTATAACAATGTTCCAAGTGATAAGCTGCCATTAAAAGATTTTGTACATTTTTTTTCCTATTCAAAAAAGCTAAATGTCTGCAATTATTACTAGTCCAGTCTTCAAAGTGTCACTTGCATCAAGCAACATTTTTCAATCAGTTTTCACTCTTTCCAGTGATAGAAATCAGCAAGCTGTTCTTCTAGTTTATTTTATATATCGCTGTCCTGTATTGTAAGAAAAAGGATTGTTTCACCAAAGTTGCATATTTTTTCATTACCAAAATCATCTGTTACAACTTTGACCAGTTTACGCTCTGTACAAATCAAATAAATGGCTTTTGGCAGAAGTGACACCTTGTTCAAGTGTTTAACTTAGTTCATGGCTCTGTTCAACCAGGCAAAGGCCAGAAAGATACATAACTAGCAGTCATACAGCTGTAACTTACCTGCTCATCACACCAGACTGATTCTCCCCTTCACAGATGATGCTTTATCATGCCCCCTTCTCCATATGGTTCTTTTGTTAAAATGAATGGCGATGCAAAATTTGAGGTTGGTTCATGTGGTTAAGGTAGGGACTGGAATGTGTAGCTAATTTTCATTTAACTCCAGTATTATAGAAATCAATGAAAACACCCTAGCATACAGATTTACAAAAGTGCATACAGAAGATTTTAGACAGGTCTTTAACTGAATAGAGATGTTAGATAGACATCAGGTTTCTTAAAAATAGGAGTAACACTAACAGTCTTTAGGAAAGTAGCAACAGAGCCAAGGAAGAAACAAGTGTTTTTCATTATGGCAACTGGATTTTGATTATAGATGAACAAGTCTTAAGCAGAGAGGTTGGGGCAGGGTTAAGCTGACAGAAGAAAGAATTAGACTTAGTGATAATTTAAGAAACAATTAGAGAACAATAAAAGTAAATATACAGTACTGTGCAAAAGTTTTAGGCAGGTGGGAAAAAATGCTGTAAACAAAGAATGCTTTCAAAAATGGAAGTCCATCCATCCATCCATTTTCTGCCGCTTGTCCCAAACGGGGTCGCGGGGGAGTGCTGGCACAAAAATGGAAGTGTTAAACATTTATTTTCATCAATCAACAAAATGCAGTGAATGAACAAAAGAGAAATCTAAATCAAATCAATATTTGGTGTGACCACCCTTTGCCTTCAAAACAGCATCAATTCTTCTAGGTACACTTGCACACAGTTTTTGAAGGAACTCGGCTGGTAGGTTATTCCAAACATGACTGTGTTTCAACCTACGTGTGACACTGATGATCATCAGCAACTGTTTGGTAAAATTGGTTGATCATACACCGACTATAATCCTACAAAATCTCTGACTTTGTGCAAGTGTAGCTAGAAGAATTGATGCTGGTTTGAAGGCAAAAGGTAGTAACACCAAATATTGATTTGCTTTAGATTTTTCTTTTGTTCGCTCACTTTGCATTTTGTAAATTGATAAAAATGAACAATCATTGTTTATATTTCTGAAAGCATTCTTTGTTTTCAGCATTTTTTCACACCTGCCTAAAACTTTTGCACAGTACTGTATGTGGCATACTATATTGTAACTTATAAAGTTAATCACCATTAATACCCAGAAAGAAATGTAGGGGCTGGATAAAGAAGCCCTCCACAAAGATAAAAGTACAAATAATTTATTAATTTCTGTATGTGTGCGTAGGTGTCTGTCATATATTCATGTAACTGACAATTTGTCATAAAGGCCATCACTGTTGCCCGCAGTGGTTTTCTCAGAGCATCAGGGGTCTTCATTTGCATCACTTCAAGGTCAGCGGGAGCTTCTGGCCAAGCTGGCAGATGGAGCATTTACATAGTACGACAACAGCTTCCCCTTTTTCTGACTTCAATGAGGGCTGTTACTTTTGAAGTTAAGGTTTTATGTGTCTTTTGCAAGTTAAAGGGGCCATATCCTGGAAACCCTAATTGTCCTTTTAGGGAAACTAAAACACGTTAATATAATAGAGAATTACTGATTACATAAAGTAATTTTTTAAGAATTTTAAAATGTTCTATTTTGTCCTAAGTCCACATATGCAAATGAAGCCAAACCCCACCCACTTAATATTTGAGGAGTATTTCAATCTGGACTGCTTTTAGAATGAGATAAAATACAGGGCAGAAAATCAGAACTCAGTTGGCCCAGCATTGGAAGATTGTGTGTTTGATTCCCTCACAAGTAGGTTGCCCTGAGGTACCCCTGAGCAAGGTACTGTCCCCGTCACTGCTCCCCGGGCGCTTTCAATAGCTGCCCACTGCTGCACGGTGTTTGTGTGCATGGGTTAAAAGCAGAGGTCCAATTTCGTTGTGGTTCACGCTTGCAGTGCTTTGACCTCGCAATGACAAGGGTTGTCACTTTCTTTTTTTCATTTACATATACATTGAGATAAATACAGAGTGACGAAAACTGCCTGTTTAAAATGTAATACAAAAAAATGGGAAAATGTAAATGATCATGGACTATTTTTCGTATATAAAACCTGATGCACAAGCCAGTGTTTTTCATCCCAGATAAATGGGGAGGGTTACATCAGGAAGGGCATTTGGTGTAAAACTTTGTCAAATCCATATGTGGACAATGAAACAGAATTCCATACCGGATCGGTCGAGGCCCAGGTTAACAACGGCTGCCACCCATGCTGTTAGCCTACAGGGTGCTGGTAGAAATTGGGCTACTGTTGGCCAAAGGAGAAGAAGAAGAAGAAGAAGAGGTAAGCATGTCCGGAGGGATGAGGAGAGAAAGAAGTGGAAGAGAGTGGAAGTGAGAGTAGGAACTTTGAATGATGGCAGCATGACTGGTAAAGGTAGAGAATTAGCTGATATGATGGAGAGAAGGAAGGTTGACATTTTGTGTGCGCAAAAGACTACATGGAAGGGTAGTAAGGCCAGGTGTATTGGAGAAGGGTTTAAATTGTTTTATCATGGTGTGGAAGGAAGGAGGAATGGGGGAGGTGTTATCCTGAAGGATGAGTATGTGAAGAGTGTTTTGGAAGTGAAGAGGGTGTCACGAATGAGGTGTGTTTTGGGCACGATAGAGGGCGCTCTGTTCTGATTGAGCACACCTGAGCTCATGAAGGCACAGGTGTGCCTCATTGGGGCTGACTATTTAAGCCCTGATGAGTCAGAACAGAGCGCGGCTCATTCGTTAGGCTCAGCCTACACTCTATGGTGGTTTTGGTATTTGATATTTGGCGCTGACCACCACCGTTACAGAAATGAGCCGCCAGTACCTGGACGTCGCGAGCCATGAGGGCGAGCAGGAGCGCGTGTTATGGGCGGCAGCGAACGTTGTCAAGCAGACACTACAGCTGATAAAGACCTGGGAGACAGAGGCGACTTCTCTGGACCTCCACAAGTATCTGGACAGTGAGGAGTGGGTGCGACGGACGGCCACGGCCAAGGAGCTCAAGCGCCGTCTGAAGAATGCGACGTCGCTGCTCCCACTCGATATCATCCCGGATCCCGAGCTTCGCATGGATCGATTCGCGCTTTGTCTCCAGATGCTGGTCTCCATGGCTGCAAGGGCACAGCGCTACCTCGACACGCTGAACCACGTGTTTCTTTCCGCACGCGCCATGGAAGGCGGGGCTTCGTTGACGGCGGGTGTTACGCAACGCGGAAGGACGACAGTCAAAGAGCCCTACGTCATTCAAAGCGGAACGTTGATAGTAGAGCCGCCCTGTGCTGTTCAATGCGGAAATTCAGCACCGACAGTGCAGCGCGCCAAGCACTACGATCCCCCAGCGGAGAAAGCGCCACGCGCAGCTGATGGAGGAGTTATGGTAAAGAATTCTCCCTGCGCAGCTAATGGAGGAGCTATGGTAAAGAATTCTCCCTGCGCAGCTAATGGAGGAGTTACGGTAAAGAATTCTCCCTGTGCAGCTAATGAAGGAGTTACGGTAAATGTGGCGCTCTGCGCAGCTCAACGTGAGAACACAGCGGTGAATACAGCCAGCGCGAATAACAGCGAAACAGTGGAAATAAACGCTCCCTGCACTCTTAAACACGAGAGGAAGGCAAAGAAGGCCACCCGCAACAAGAGAAGCAAGGCAGTGGCAAAAGCCGTTCCTGATACAGAGAGCAGGAGGACGGCAGAGACCGATTCCTGCATCGTGCAACCGGGGAGGTCGACCAAGAAAGCCCTTCACAGCAAGGAAAGTGGCATCAAGGAGTCGACCCCCAAACCCAGCACTAACCCGTCTGCTGCACAGAAAGCAGAGAAGGAGCAGCTCAAGGTTAGTGGGAAGTTTAGAATGAAAGTTCGGGTGCAGGTGAAGATTGAACATGAGGCTGCAGTAACCATTCAGGCACAGGTGAGGAAGCATTTGAGCAGAAAGTACTACCTGAAGCTACTGTGGGCAGCCAGGACTGTTCAGCGATATTACCGAGCTAACAAGATAATGAAGCAAGAAATGAAGTCTTTGAAGGAGAAAAAGATGGCTGCTGTTGTTCTGCAAGCCGCATTCTGAGGGATGAAGGCCAGACAGACTCTGAAACAGAAGCACTGTGATACAATCTGCTTACAGGACTCACTGTGCTCGGACACGATATGTATGCATCAAACATGCTGCTGTTGCAATTCAGCTGAGGTATCGTTCCACACTTGATGCCAGAAAGCAGAGGGAGGAATTCTTGAAATTGCGCTCTGCTGCAATGTTCCTGCAAGCCTGCTTCAGAGGTCAGAGGGTCAGAAGGGAAATGATCCTGCAACATCAGGCAGCTTCCCTGATTCAGGCTGCGTATAGAAGACAGGGAGGTAGTAAAGTACCAGGCCATAATGGTGTCAGCCATCATCATTCAAAGACATTATAGGTCCTACATTAAGGGTAAATTTGAGCGTGAGAAATTCCAGGTGTTGAGAAGGTCTACGATATGCATCCAGGCAGCTTTTAGGGGTTATTCTGTTTGAAAGAAGGTTGCTGCAATGCACAAAGCTGCTACCATTATTCAGGCTGCAGTAAGAATGCACAAGCAAAGATTGGTTTTCAAGAAGCAATGCTGGGCAGCAAGTATTCTTCAGAGGAGGTTCAGAAGGTGGAAGCTTGGGCATCAACAAAGGCAGAGGTATCAGCTGTTCAGACATGCTGCAATTTGCTTGCAAAAGTCATTCAGAAGAAAGCGGGCAAGGGATCTGGCCAAACGGATCAGAGCTGCAAGGACAATCCAATCTCACCTCGGAGATGAACAGATCAGCTGCATGAATGTTCAGATCACTGAACAGGAGGAGTTGCTGACAGAGCTCTACCAGCAGCTGACGGAGAAAGAAGCCTCGATGCTACAGGTGAATGCCTCGGTCACGAACAAAGGGTTGAAACACAAGGAAAGGATCACCTATCTGCTTCCTCAGCTGGAGTGGACCAAAGGACTCTTGTCCAGTTGCCAAAGGGAGATCGAAGCCATGGAAACAGAAAGAAAAGCTCTGGCTCAAGACAAAGGTGAGCTTCACGGAAAGAGCAGAATAAAGCTGCAAGCTGTGATGGCTGTCCAAAGAGAAAGGCTGGAGAGAACGGATGAACAGAGGGACCAAACTGTATGCCGGGCAACAAGGAGAGTTAAGACTCCAACCATTCAGGAGAAGCTGGAAGCTAAAATAGCCACTATGGAAGAACAGCTAAGTCAGACCAGGGCAGAGCTGAGACTGGTGCAGGACCACAGTGTTGCTCTGCAGGCTGAACTGAGAAAAGCCAGAAGTGAGGCCAGTAAGCTCACTGAGCTGGAGAAGCAGGTCAGAGGTATGGAAGCAAAATTGGCGATCTTTGAATCTCGACTCACTCCACAGACAACAGTGCATGCTGGGACCCTGGTGGTTAACGCAAAAGCGAAGCAGCTGAAGAACAGTCTGATGGAGAAGCAGGTAAAGATTCCAGAGGTTGAGCAGCTGCGTTATGACTCCCTACCTTCAGTTCACCCTCACAATTCAGCAGGCTCAGAACAAGGTGGTTTGTGGAGGAGTCCATGTGGAACTTCTCGTAGTGGAACCAGGAGCTGGGATGCTGCCTCACTGGGCTCCAAGCAGCAGGGAAGTATGAGCAAGAAGAGGAACGAGCCAAAAGACATCAGCAGTAACCAGTCTCAGTTCAAGAAAGCGAACGACAGCTTCTGCACTGTAGATTCTGTGATGAGAGATGTGAAGAACAAGGCTGGCAGGGGTAGGAAGCAGAGTTCGGACTATGTGAAAAAGACTTCCTCTTTGAACCCTGTAAAATCTGTGTTTAGCTCTCTTTCAGGTTCCGTCAAGGCAAGGCGTTCCACTGAGTCAGGTGATTCCTCCAGTGACTCCAGGGTCGAGTTAAGGCAACAGATAAAAAAGGGGACTGAACTTCTAGGATTCCCCTCACCACCACCTTCTGCCTGGACATGGCTGGTCAGAGGTCCTTTTGTGTTGAACTGTTTTGTGGACCTGACCATATGCCCCAAAAAGGGACTTTTTTGTAGGGTGTTTTTTGTTCTTGACCTCCCCCCAGAGGTTCGGTTATGTTTTGGCACTTCGGGAGCCACGCCTTTTGGGGGGGGGGGGATTCTGTCACGAATGAGGTGTGTTTTGGGCATGATAGAGGGCGCTCTGTTCTGACTGAGCACACCTGAGCTCATGAAGGCACAGGTGTGCCTCACTGGGGCTGACTATTTAAGCCCCGATGAGACAGAACAGAGCGTGGCTCATATGTTTTGGCGCTTCGGGAGCCGCGCCTTTTGGGGGGGGATTCTGTCACGAATGAGGTGTGTTTTGGGCACGATAGAGGGCACTCTGTTCTGACTGAGCACACCTGAGCTCATGAAGGCACAGGTGTGCCTCATTGGGGCTGACTATTTAAGCCCCGATGAGTCAGAACAGAGCGCGGCTCATTCGTTAGGCTCAGCCTACACTCTATGATGGTTTTGGTATTTGGTATTTGGTATTCTTGGTATCTTGGTTTAGGCTGCAGTTCCCTGGTTTTAGTTTGAACTGCAGTCCTTTGATCTTGTTTGTAAATATAGTTAATAAAGTTATGATCCGAACTCCTGGCTCAGCGTTGGCGTCCTTCCCACACCCTGCCACCGTTACAGAGGGTGTCAGGAAAGGTGATGAGTTTGACATTTGAAGTTGAAGGTGTGATAATGAATGTAGAGTAGAGTAAAGTAGAGTAGAGTAATCTTTTATTATCCCACGAATGGGAAATTTGGGCATTACAGGGCTCTTATAAAGGTGACAGATGTACAGAAAAAAGAAAAGAAAAAATATATAAAAATATAAAGAATGAGGAACAAAATATATAAAAATATAAAGAATGAGGAACAATGAATGAGGATGTTGTGTCACGGATGAGGTGTTTTGGGCACGATAGAGGGCGCTCTGTTCTGACTGAGTAGAAGAGAGTCCAGCCCAAGTCCAAGCTGTGCGTCGAGGTGAGTCCAACTATATCTAGCCAGAACTTATCAACCTCATGCACTAGCTCAGGCTCCTTCCCCACCAGAGAGGTGACATTCCACGTCCCTAGAGCCAGCTTCTGCACCCGAGGATCGGACCGCCAAGGCTGCCATCTTCGGCTACCGCCCAGCTCACACTGCACCCGACCTCTTTGGCCCCTCCTACAGGTTGTGAGCCCATGGGAAGGGGGACCCACGTTGCCTCTTCGGGCTGTGCCCGGGCCGGGCCCCATGGGTGAAGGCCCGACCACCAGGCGCTCGCCATCGGGCCCCACCTCCAGGCCTGGCTCCACAGGGAGGCCCCTGTGACCCACGTCCGGGCGAGGGAAAACGTCTTCCAAATGTTGCATTCATCATAAGAGGTCTGAACCGCTCTTTGTCTCTTCCCTCACCTAGGACCTGTTTGCCTTGGGTGCCCCTACCAGGGGCATAAAGCCCCCGACAACATAGCTCCCAGGATCATTGGGACATGCAAACCCCTCCACCACGATAAGGTGGCGGTTCGAGGAGGGGAAGATAATAACTTAGCTAATGTAAAATGTCACACTCTTTGTTTGTTGCAGGTCATTAGTAAAACTTTCAGAAAGTTTCCCTCTGATAATATAATTGACTGGCCCATTTGCCAGCTCAGTGAGAGGTCCCTGACCCAATAATGACCTGACCTTAAGTGGGTTTCATAAAGGTCCATTATAGATAGATTTGTTTTAATAGAACTTAATCAAGATACATATGATCATTAGACAATTGCTTTCATATTTGGGTGAAAATTTACTACCAAAGAGAAATCTAATATGAGTCTGCCAATTTTGGCTGAGCATGAATATTTGCAGTCACAAACTTTTTATTTTATGAGCTGTAGGCTAATAATTCAAAACGTTTTAAGCTTTGCAGGCAATCTATTCATTTAAATAATGATTAGCGTTATTATTATTATTGTATAAGTAAAGGTCAGTGTTTAAACAATAACTGCCATAAGTGACAATACCATGCAATAACATGACATTACAAAGTATACAGAAGCACTAGCTGAAAGTATTATTGTTACAGTGACAGGTTAGTTCCATTGCAATGTTGGCGTTTGAATTCTTTGAGTTTTATTCACAATGGTTAATACAGACCAGTCACAGAATCCCGGCTCTGCATATACATACTTTCCACACCATCCCAGCGTTACACAGAAAAACAAAGTCTAATGATAATTTTATTTATGAGTGAGTGTTTTTGCCACATGATCGGAGGATCGGGGGTTCAAACCCCTTCCCAATGGGTTGCCCTGAGGTACCCTTGAGCAAGGTGCCGTCCCGCTCCTCCCTGTGATGGGCTGGCGACCTGCCCCCCCCCCCGTCCTCGCCCTGTGTGCACTGGGTTGGACACCGGCACTCCCCCCGCGACAGATAATGGATAATGGAATGGTATCCCAAGTTCTCTTCTTCAACTCCTCTGCTGCGGGATCTGCACTGGCTCCCAGTGGCTGCTCGTACCAGGTTTCAAACTCTAACTCTCACTTACAAGGCTGCTAACAAGGCTACTCTAATCAAGCATTGTGTCTCTTCTCGTCCCCTCAGACCATCAAGCACTGCTCGTCTTGAACCTCCACCGTTGAAAAACAGAGGAAGACAAGCATCAAGACTCTTATCAGTTCTGGCCCCTCAGTGGTGGAAGGAACTCCCCCTGATGGTTAGAACTGCTGAGTCCCTCACTGTCTTCAAAATTGTTTCAAAAATTTCTGAGGGACTAATACTTTCCAAACTATCCACTCTCCAACCCTTACTCTCTCTTTCCTAAAAAAAAAAAAAAAAAACCTCTACTCTCTTTCCTACTCTCCCACCCCTGCTCCTCCTCTATCAAAAAAAAAATATATATATATGTATGGTGTATACTTGTTACAAGGGCTCTTAGTCTGTTACTTAGGTGGTACTAGCTGATCAGCAGTTACTGATCTGTGCTGGTTACCAAGATGATGATCTATTGTGGAAATAAAGCACTGTTGTAAGTCGCTCTGGATAAGAGCGTCTGCTAAATGCTGTAAATGTAAATGTAAATGTAAACTGGATAAAATATATTTTCTTGTTTGTATATTCAAAAATTGTTAAAAAATGTTGGTGTTAGAATAGACCTCTAATGCCAGGATGGCATTATGTTCTATGTTAGTTTTCTTTTTTAGAAAAATAAATGCAATATGATAAAAAATAAAAATGCTCCAGTTTGCTGTAAAGATATTATTCCTTTAAAGGCCACCAGATCCTTTCATTTTTTGTGTGTATATACTAATGTCAAAAACTGATAATAGAACTGTTTTAATGCAATGTCATTTCATTTGCAATAATGTTAGCATGCGAGCAGCATTTATGTGTAGCTTTATTTGTAATGCAAGCGGGGCAGCAGTGGCCTAGTGGTTAGGGAGTTGGCCCCGGCTCAGAAGATTGTGGGTTCAAACCTCTTACTGGTGGGTTGCCCTGAGGTACCCTTGAGCAGGGTGCTGTCCCTGTCAGCTCACTCCTCCCTGTGATAGGCTGGCAACCTGTCCAGGGTGGGTCCCTGTCCTTTGCCCTGTGTGAGTTGGGATGGACTCCAGCAACCCTAATTAGCGGCCCAGGAAATGACTGACGTGAAATTATTTGTAATTCAGCAACTAAACAGTTATTTATCATTTATAGCATCTAGAACCATTGTATAAACGGGCATGATGAATTTTAAAAGAGCTTTGTAGTTTTTCATAGAGAAAACCAGCTTATAGCAGCAATTTCTTATGTGGCTATGACATAGAATACAAGACTTCTGGCTCCAGTATTGGAAACTAGAGTCATTTCCTCATTTCAACAACAAGCTCAATAGCGAGGTCAGGAAAGCCTGTAAAAGTTTAAAATTAGGTTGTTTTTTTTAGTATACGTGTTTCCATTCTCTTTACCATTTGTTTTTTTCAATTTGTGTATTCCAGATAGGTTTGTTCTCTTCCTCCGTCCTTAGTTTCCACATCTTAATGTCGGGGAGCAGTATGCCTCTGTAGCCAATATCTGACATGGTGATCTAAAGGTCATTTTGGGCAGATGCTCTGGGGTGTACACTTTCTATTGGCAAAGCTTTTCCAAGAAGGTTATTACTGTGTTGGCGACATCTAAAATCAAAGTGATGAAGTGTACTTGGACCTTTGAGGCATATCAGTGGTTTTTTTTTTTCCTTTTTTTAACATTGTATCTCATCTTAGTGCTCCCATACCAGCTTAATATAATATCTCAGCTAGTAATAGGACAAGGAAGGAAAGGTCATGTCATGTCTTCAGTGAGGTTGGGGGGGGGGGGGGGGGGGTGGTCTCTTCCTTAGCCTTAGTGCTGCTGACATTTCACATTTCATGCACACACAAAAAATATTCAGAAATAAGGTTACGGACACTTCAAATGCAATAAGTAATTGACGGCTTGACACAGGAAAACAAAGGCTCTATTCAAGTTCGCAAATTGAATTTAGTAATATCCACTAATGCTACTGCAGGAAAGGGAGAAAGAGAGAGGGAGAGCGAGAGAGAATGCTCTTCAAGGTAATTACCTTAAATTTTATGCTATTCAATGCCATCAAACAGGCGAAGCACAAAATACATCCCCAGAGAAATGAATCAACACATAAATAGTGTTGTACTCTGGTGCTTCCAGATAAAGAAGGTTATTCCAGGTTGCCACCAAAACATTATTTGAGCAAATTCAGGAGGGTCACTTTATCTAGGACACATGTTCTAAGACTCTTTTTGTTAGGAATCTCAAAGCAAGGTGAAAAAATATGAACCACAAAAAAGGTGAAAACAGATTTGATTTGATTGAATTACACCAACAATTTCACATCACAAAGGGATAGATTATTATATACAGTACTATGGAAAGTCATGAGCTACCATTCATTTCAACATGTCGTGCTCGAAAGAGCCAGACTTTTGTGTATTTTTTAAGGCATTTTTGGAGAAACATTTTCCAGGCTTCTGAAGGAGAACAATTTAGCTCTTGATTTCAGTTCAGTGCAGTTTCAGGGAATTGTTTTTGTCTGATTTTTTTGATGATTTTTTGTCATCTGAATCATTCAAGCAGAACAATGTCATTAATATGAAAGAAAAAAAAAAGGTACAGATGATTACAGATGATCAGGCTGGTGATTAGAAAACTGGTGATGCTGAATTCTGAGTGGTTATGTCAAGGTAGGCGGCACTCTGCTCTGACTGTGCACACATGTGCTCACTTAAGGCAAGGTGTACATCATTGAGGACTGGCTTTATAAGCCCTAGTTAGGCAAAGCAGAGCGTCATTGTTTATGTGACTTCTGTTTAAGTGGTTCCTGAGTTCTGGTTATGGCTACTAAAGCTGAGCACAAGACTCCTGGCTATGCATTTACAGTCGAGAACCAACACCAATACATTACAGGTTGGAACCCTTTTACCTAGAAACCATCAACTGCATCATTGCAGTAAGTTGCAGTTAAACAATTGTTCCCATTTCACTTGGGGGGCTCAAGATACAGTACTGTACAATACTTTATTTTGTTTCATTTAAAAACAGTTGAATATTACTTTGGCAAACAAGAAACATTGAGCAGTGATATCATGTTTGAAGATCAAGAGCATGTTGGCCTTTTATTCTGTGGTCAACAGTCATAAATAGAATGATAGTGAACCGAATAGTAACATCTGAATGTGCTAGTATAGCACTTTATTTGTGCCTGGTTCTTAAAAACTGCATATCCAAGCAGTCCATTCTCTGAATCATAGCAACAACTTTTGGCAAATAAATCTCAATTTAATAGCAAAAAATAGCCAAAGTAATAGCCAAAGTCAGTTCTAAGTTTCTGCTGTAAGGGCACTGTTAACATGAGGAATATGTCTTCTACCTCCCCTAAACCTGCTTTATTTATTTGTTTAAGGGTTCATAGTGCAAACTGAAAATTCATCCATTCCCTAGAACAAAGATTCAAGAGATCAGGTTTTGACTGTGGAAAGAAGTGTCTGGTAGCATTTTTGATTAAACCAGAAGGAAAAATCACAGGAACACATCTGGTGTGTGGCTAAATAGCAAGTGTCTGGATTTTGTGGATTTAGTGTCATATGGAGCTAAAGCATTTACTACAATTAAATTGAAATAAAGGAGCCTTGAGTAAAAAAATAATAATAATAAAACAATCGTGTATGATTTTTGGTAAGAGCTCCTAAACACATCATCTTGCAAGCCTGATTATTGGCAAAATGTCACACTCCACTGACTCCACTAACTGACAAAAATGAAATTACCTCAGCTTAATCAATGCTTAGATCTTCGTAGGGTAAATTAATTGTCATTTTATAATTATCTGTTAAAATGCCCAGTTAAGATGACCAGCCCTTGACCAAAATGTGATTCATTCAGGGAAGAAAGAGAACATTTATGTTTAGTGTACTGCGTCATATATTCATGCTGTTTATTTATTCCACCAACACACACAGTCATACCTTTTATTTTTTTACTGTTCCACAGCATAACTGTATTGCTGTTTTATTTTAAACACTGTAAATGTTTTTTCCTTCTTTAAGCACAGATAAGCCAACATTTACGTTTATTGAAAGAAAGAGTAGCATATAAAAACCTTATAGTTCTCTTGCTAAAGCAAAGCAGAACAGCAAAGCAGCATCTGGCATTTGATTCTTCAATACAGATTGCATTTACTCTTCAAGTGCAGTAGAAGTCCATGTCCTACAACCAAATTCACAATGAAAAGAACGGATAAGCAGGAACACACAATTTTTATTGTGTGTTAACTGCAATTAGTGAAGGTGTAAACACACTGTTGTGGACATTTCCATGGTTTTCTTCTCAAAAATCTGAGTCTCATTAACGTGATTGCTTGGGAAGTAGCCAATAATCCCCATCTGATCCACATACCTTTCACCATAAACCTGTAAGAAAACTGGGTATCACTTTATTGGAGAGTTCTCTGCAGATATTTTACAGAGGCTTAATTTAATTTTAAAGCCTTAATGAGTATTTTAACTATAGCAATGATGCTGAGATGATGCCTGAGCTGTTTAAAATGCCTTTTTTTAGTTGGCTATGGAGAAGAAAGGAAGAAAGCAAAAATTACTGCTAGTAAGCCAGATATAATTTCTTAATTGGGGCAGCAGTGGCCTAGTGGTTAGGACATTGGCCACATGATCGGAGGAGCGGGGGTTCAAACCCCTTCCCAATAGGTTGCCCTGAGGTGCCCTTGAGCAAGGTGCCGTCCCCATCACTGCTCCCCGGGTGCTTTCAATAGCTGCCCACTGCTGCATGGTGTTTGAGCGTGCATGGGTTAAATGCAGAGGTCCAATTTCATTGTGGTTCATTGCCTGCTGTGCTTTGACCTCGCAATGACAATGGTTGTCACTTTCTTTCACATTTCACTTAATTCAGCCTAGCAGTCAGAATAAGCACCTGTATGGGAATTACACAAAAATGTAGACAACTGGTCATGACACCTTTATAGACTTTTTGGAAAACATTTCAAAATCATGGACTTGTTTATTTCCCTTTTACTATTTTTTTGGTTTCTTTTTTTACCATTACAGAAACAAATGGAAAATAAAAGCTAATTTTTTTTATAATAATACAAGACTAACTTGTAATAGAGGCTTGCAATACTAATCTGGGAACAGAAGCTTTAATAAGTTCTTTGTCTGTCCTAAGATAAGGATTTTCAGATGCACACATATTTTGAAAATATTTTGTGAAACAGAGACTGATATGTGAAAATAAATAAATCAGGGATGACAGCAGCAGGGTTATAGCTCAGGTACTCACACTTCCAGACCAGAAGACTCCAGCTCCCTCTGCTGGCTTAAGTTTGGAATAAACATAAATGAGCTGGCCTTTCTTCAGGTTAATGAATCTGCAATCCAAAGCAATGTAGTCCTCAAGAGCCACTGCCATTGAGAGAACATCTAGTGAGGACAAAAAGAACTTTCAGTAATTTGTGGTGCTTTACATTGTGTAGGCAATCATGTATTTCAGGTCATTAGAATACAATTTGACAAAAGTTAACTGGTTTTTTTTTTTCAGTGTACACATACACTCTTAAAAATAAGGGTCAAAATGGAGTCTTTTCAACCAAAGTTAGTTAGTTATAGGTTATAGTTATAGGTTTCAAAAGTAACTTTAAGAAAGCAGCCAAAGAAAGGCTTTTTAGTTTCTTATGCTCCAAAGAAGCCACTTCATTTTTAAGAGCGTATCAGTCTGTATGCCCTTCCATTCATCAAATGTAACTCACATGAGCAGTACTTGTCTGCACATATTTTTCTTCCAGCCAGTTTCTCCACTTTGGCCCCATTTGCTCCTTGGTGCCACAGTCCAAAAGTGACAATCAGCATAATCAGGCAGCCCGACTTGTCCATCTTTCGGGAAGTGAAATGAGAAAACAGACTCCTTAGTATAACATTCTTCAGTGCACCTCTCCACAGTGGGGGAATTAGAACAAACTTCCTCAGCCAATGAGCCCGCAGCTTCGGAAATCCACGTTCCGATCCCAATAGGGTGGCCACACTCTGTTTGCTGAGCTAATATTTTTTTCATTTCTCTGTGAAAGGATGTCTTGTTCACATTGAATTCTGATATGTTTTCTGACAGACCAGTCACAGTGAACCTAAGCTAAACAGTTAAACCATGACCAGGTTTTGCATGCAGTCAAAAATCAAACAAAGTCAGAGAGATGCAGCACAACAAGTTTACTGAAGAGTTTCAAGCAGGTGTGGTCCAGTGGGAGCAGCTCCAAATGCTCATCCCAACTTCTGATTTTAAAATACATTTCAATCTTTAAAATTTACATAAATCCATTCCATTAATAGTTTTCCACCAATAATATTAAATGTTGTCATGATTAAAACCTCAGTTTCCCCACCTTTACCACTTCACCAACAATAGACAAAGGTCTCTTCACTGATGGCTCCCTGTCTTATCCGCTACCAGCATTTCAAGGTTTCTTCCCATCCAGTTTCCCATCGAGTTCTCAATTGTAAACGCAGCTGCTTGATTAAAAATTTAACCGTTTGCTATTGGCTGTCTGTGGGAACCATTGTTCAATTAAAAATGTAACTCTTTACTGCTGGATGTTTTCTGGGAACTCGTGAGACAGCGTAAGACAGTGAACAAAATATAACTATTTGCAGGTGCAACTGCTTGCTTTCCCATGGGAACTTAGTTGCGTGAGACACTGTAGGACAGGGACAAAAGTAAAGGGATTTTTACTATAAAACACGACACAGCACAGGATAAACAACAAAAAAATTCAATCTCTGGTTTCCATACACACACCGTGCCCAGAGAGCCGTGATGGGGACTGTAACTTGCTTAAGGGTACTGCAGGGAAACCTACAGGTCTAAGATTCAAATGCACAACCTTCCAATCCTGAGGCCTAGTCCCTAACCACTAGGCCAACTCTGCCTCATGCTTGCCATGATTCATTTAATCATTCCATTATTAAATAGTTCTCGAACAAATGGACAATATAAACAAGTAAATCTTAATGCAAGCCTGGGTTTTTTTTAATGTGAGGGACATGCTTCCTTTGAAATCTACATCACTCTGGAGTGTCTGCCAAATGCTGTAAAACCAATTGTAAAGGTAAAATTCATGGTTTTTCTTCATTCCCATAGTTTAAAGAGAAGAATAGAGAAAGTCAGAAGGAGTTTCTCTGTGGCTTTGTGGACCAGATATAAGACCAGGTGCCTAGAGAGGAGATATAGGAGAGGAGAAGATAAAGAGGGGAGAGGAATGAAAGTCAGCAGGGTAAAAGCAAGAGTGAAATGAAGGTTTAATGAGACCTGCAATGTTATATGAGTTGGAAAAAGCGGTACTAATGAAAAGACAGGTGACTGAGCTATAGTGAGTTACAGATGCTAAGATTTGCATTGGGAGTGATGAGGGTGAACCCTATTTATTTAACAATGAGTAATGAATTAATCTTTATCCTCATTATCGCAAGGTGCCTGTGCAACCATCCACTGCATTAAAGTTCTCTACAGAGGCCATCAGTTACTGAACTGCCTGGGAATGATCACATACGGGCAAATCAAAGTTATAGCCCAGATGAACAGCTATGTTAAAAAGGAATAAATTGGCATAAGATTAAAAGAATAATTTAAGGTTTTTTTTTTTTTACTTTGCACTGCAATGGACTGGCAACCTGTTTCTCTGCTTTTTGCCCTGTGAGAACTGGGTTAGGCTCTGGCATCACTCACAACCCTAATTAGGATATGCAGCTAAGGAAAGGAGTGAATGAGTGAGGTTTTTATGTTGGAATTCAAAACAAAAAATACAAAAACAAAAACAAAAAACAACTCTACTTAGACCCAGCAGTGCACAAAGATGAAACATCCAGTGAGTGCTCCAGTGACAGGAAACACATTTTCCACCTTCGTTGAGGTAAATTAGCCTGAAATGAGCAGAGGAGCTACTCTGATGGCTTCACTTTCAACTCTGCTACTTCATTACACAGAAAAGAAGTCAATTTTCATCTTGATGCACAGCGGGATCTCCTCATTAACTTCTAGCACTGGCCATCATTTCTCTCTGGACAGTCTTGAGGAGAACTGGACATTTTTATAAAAAGTGAAGCAGCACTGCTCAACAGCTGAAGCTGTTCAGTGCCAGATGCAGAGACAGAGGATGAGCTGCCTCCTGAAACCTGTAAAATCCAATTTTTCCCAACTCACTTTCAAACTAAGGAAACACACAAGCTCTCGGCACAACAGCTACTGTGATATTTTTCTCTTTTCTGGTGTTTGATCACTCTTTATATGAAACAGTGTCTGTATGTGAGTGTCAGTGAAAGCTGATTATATTATATTGCATGGGAGGACTTATCCATTAAGAACCAATACTAAACAACAATAATGGATAGTTTATTTTGTGGGTACCCTGTAAGAAAAATAACAAACCAACAGAAATATTGACTGAAATTAAAAAAACAAAAAAATTCAAAAACAGGTTCCACAAGGGGAAGGTGTTTTACTCCTTCATTTTACTGCTACATATGTCCATTATTCCTGTATAGGATAAAATCCTAGTGTTAGATAATATAGCTCACATACACAACATACATCATTGGGAAGGGATGCAAGGCAGTTCGATGCATGCTTCTCAACAGTATGAAGTCAACAGCGCAGATAGTATGCTTTGCCAAGAAACTTTCCCATCTGCTTCATTTACTTCTCAGCAGTCAGACTGTTTCTTTTGTAATAGCTTATCAAGATGTTCGCAACAAGGAGGCTGTGAATAAAGCCTCTAAGCACATGCATTTTCTTACTGTCATGGCAGCAGACATGGGTTTCCCATCCAAGACTGTGTTGATAGCTATAAAATACAAAGTAGACCATGTATAGAGGATGAAAATATACAGCTTCAGGGCTGCACCAATAAACAGCAAGTCAATAAGTTAAAGGCAGTCAATAATGACTGAGTTAAAGGATATTTTCTTACTTCCTAATTAATAAACACAAAGGAAATAGGCAACAGGCTGAAAAAGAATAAGCAACTAACCATTGTCTTCACAATCTCCTCCCTCAAAGTAGAATTGTCACACCCACCGCTGCACCCAGGCCAGGGGAGAGGTCCCCGTCCCCGGATTACTGACCGGGCTTTCACGCGCACCTTTAATCATCACCACTGATCACCCGCACCTGGACAACCACTCACAAATAGCCTGCCAGTCCGACCCAGTATTGTCATGACAAGAAGAGGAAAAGCTAACTGTTTTCTTCATAGAGGCTAACAACTGTCACTATAAAAGAAAAAAACAAATAAACAGAGAAAATCTACAAAAGGTGTCATAATAACTTGCAAAACTAATTCAATGTAAGAAGATATATTGTGTTGTTGATTGATGGAGATTCACCAATATGTCTGGGTTTTTAAATATAGTTTAAATCTAGTTAAAATGTACATTTAGTTTTTAAATATATAAATTACGTAATAACAGAATACATGGCCCAGTCATCTTCTGCTGCTTGTCCCAAGCAGGGTCGCGGGGGGTGCAAGAGTCCATCCCAGTTCACACAGGACAAAGGACAGTGGACACACCCTGGACAGGCCACCAGCCCATTGCAGGGAGGAGCATGACAGGGACAGCACCTTGCTCAAGGGTACCTCACGGCAACATATTAGGAAGGGGTTTGAACCCACAATCCACTGATCATGCAGTCAACGCCCTAACCACTAGGCCACCACTGCCCGTACAAGGCCCATTTATGCCTTAAAAAGTCTCTGACTCTGTTGGCTATTATTTAAATAATGTTAATTTCTCTAAGTTTTAAAATTGTTCATAAATTCTCATCTTTGTCATGTTGTAGATGTATATTTTGAGTGATCCAACTCTCAGGTGTAATCATTTACATTTACATTTGCGGCATTTAGCAGGCATTCTTATCGAGAGCGACTTCCATGTCCTGATTACAGGGACAGTCCCCCCGGAGCAATTCAGGGTTAAGAGTCTTGCTCAGGAACCCAGTGGCGGTAGTGCTAGAGGTGAGATTCGAACAAGCCTGTCAGCATGGCTGTGAAATGAACTGACTCTTTGATTTTGAAACTGTTTTCTTTTTTGTAAGTATTCAGTATTCAGACATAAACAAATTTGTTTGATTAAACCTGGCAATCTGCCTAAATTTGTCCTGCGTCAGTCAATTAAGCACAAATATTTTGCTACTGTACTTTGGTAGTTTTCCTCAAGTGTTTCATTTCCAACAACTTACAATCTCTACATTCGAACACAATGCTGAGTATTTCTTATTTATACTATAAATTCATACATTTTTAATTGTATAAATTTTACAAATATATTTATAATTTTTTTAATATATTTAATGTATTTGTGGGGAATTATCCATTATTTTTATTTGGCATTATTGCCCACCTTCCTCACACCAGGACTGTTTTCAGCCTAACTGGACAATAAAAAACAGAAAAGATGTTCACTTGTTTCATCCATCAACGCACAATGAGACATAAATGATACAATGAATCAGTGTAGTCTAATGGTTAATGATCATTATTTTCCTTGTTAGTTGGGAAAGTATGGCAATTACAAATAAAAAATCAGTCATTCTTACATTTGATTTTTATGACTTTTATTTCACAGCAGACAGTATGTATTGAATATATTTTTAATTTGTCTTTTCAACCTTATTTCATTTGGTATTATTCATCATCATCAAAGATTACAAACTTTTTTGGAATGTGTTGCAGGCCTGAATGCAGGAATGGAAGTGTAATAAGAAAGTAAAACTTGAAATATATTTGGTTAACACTGTCTGCAATTAATACAAGTATTACACAAGTATCTGCATCTCTACTGAAGTAAAGGATGTGTTTACTTTTCAACCTATTTGTCATTGTGAAACACAGCACACAGTGAACCACAACAAAATGCATTTCCTGCATTTAACACACACACACACACACACACCATGCAGCTGTGTCCAGCACCTGTGGAGCAGTGATGGGGATGGTACCTTGCTCAAGGGTACCTCAGGGCAACCTACTGGTATGGGATTCAAACTCACAACCTTCCATTCCTGGACCCTAGTCCCTAACCATTAGGACTGCGGAATTGTTCACATCTAAAATTTAAAAAATTCAATCAAAAATGAATTTAAATTCTTTAACATATATAAGAAAAAATGTTAAATACTTTAAAAATGTAATTGACAGCATCTGAACTGTAATGTAATAATTTGAAATGTAAATGCACATGAGTGCCTAAGTACAAGTTCAATCATCTATTTAAATGTTACCTGTGCCTTGTAAATCATTACAAACTTTTAAAAATATTTTAAAAATATATGAAATGTTTAAGTTTTGTTACAGTACAACAGAAGATTAAAACAAGGGGAGTATGATAAACTTATTATGGTCTTGGCCAAGGCAGGCAGCTGCTTTTTGTTTAGTAAATTAAGACATAATCAATAGTAAATCAAATTTTCACATTAGTAAATAGAATTTCAACACAAAGTGAATCTCATTGCAGCCCAGATATTTCTTCTGCAAAACCAATAGTTTGAGCTTTTGTGCCTAAATAATGTCTTATTACAGGCTACAAAATTTTTAAACCAGTGAGTTACAAAGTAATTGTAATATTTTCTTGTAATAACATTTTGAAAAAGCAGTGTATAGATATATTTTTAAATATATTTTACTGTATTTCAAACTTTATTAACCAAAAAGTGTGTCCATCCCTGGTTTTTGCTGGTATTTGCTAAACATAATTGCATCATCCATTGCACTGCAATGCATCTTCTTCCTGTTTAAATCCCACATCCTTGTAATCATCTCGTCATCATGTTTTGGACCTTATTGGCATGCATGCAAGCACGCACGCACGCACACGTACGTGGGTAGGGAGTTGGCCCAGAATCGGAAAGTCATGAGTTTGAATCCCAGACCAGCAGGTTGCCCTGAGGTACCTTTGAGCAAGGTACGGTCCCCATTACTGCTCCCCAGGCACTTTTGATAGCTGCCCCCTGCTGCACGGTGTGTGTGTGTGTGTGTGTGTGTATCTAATTTCATTATATCTCGCTGTATTTAACAATAACGAGAAAAGTCACTTTCACTTTCAGTGGACAGCGTAAGGGGAGGGAATCTCCACATGATAGATACAGAGCTTCGCTGTTTTCAGTGACTTAAACAACAAGTCCAAAAAACAGTTTATTGTCACATTTTTGGTTCTGTTCTGCTGAGACGAATTAAACTTTATTAAAACATAGTGAAACGTGGCCGTGTCGAAAGTCTATGGATTTTTGGCCTCCGGCACCAGTCACGTGATTCAAGACTGCGAATTGCAATACATTGCATAAGGTTTCCTTTGGTTGCTGTTCGTCTTCTCCAGCCAATGAGCTGTGCTGCCTCATGAATATTAAGCATGTGTATGTGACGTAGGTGTTTCCGTAGTCTCGCGGGCCCGGCTGGGTCGTTTTGTTTTTGTTTTTTTTTTTTTTTTTTTTTTTTTTTCTCCCCACCAGGGGAAAGGGGCCGACTCACTGCTTTTTTATCACGCTTCCCTCCTTCGTTTTTAGCCATCAATTTGTAGCCTAGGCACATGAAGCTTCACCTGGAGCGAATGATTCCGTTAAAGCAAGCTCGTTTTTTGTGTGTAATGCGAGTTATTGGTAAAGGAGTGAACTAGTGGAGCTGCTGTTTCGGAGCCGCGATGGAGCCGCGGGTGTCCGAGCTCTTCGGTGCGGCTTCCGCTTTTAAAGCAGGCTCACCTTCCAATCATGGTGCTGTAGCAGCAGGAGCAGCTGTGAAGAAAAACCTCTCAAAGAACGGGAAAAAGGCAAAGAACCGCTCAGCCCGCTTTCCCAAAACAAGCAATAACCCGCCGTATCTACCTCCGGAGGTGAGTCCGAAATCCAGTCTTCATACCACCTAAATCCCCTCAAGCTCTCGCACGGGCACCCGTAGCTTACAAAAACCCTGAGGTCTCAGCAGCCTTTAGCTCCGTTCAGCACCACAGGCGCCACCGAGAGAGCTAACTCTTAGAGTGCTAACGTTAGCTGTTTGCTCAAACTGTCCCCTTTCTGCCACGGAACGAATGACGTTTTACTCCAAACTTGTTGTTCAGACAGACTAGTTCAATGTTTTATTGGCATGAGCCGGTAGTTTGGCGTTTCTGATGTGAGTGGGACACGTAGACGGTCTTCCTGAGCGCTCAGGTTTCACTTCGGAGACAGTAGACTGGAAGGCACAGCGCTTTCTGCTCGTTTGTGCTCCTGAGTTGAGAAGAACACCTGCTCAGGGGCGTTAAATCAGGAGAGAAAGGCCAACATGCCGGCGAGAACTCGAAACAAGGCGCTGTTGTGTTTAAAGTTGTCAATGGTGACCTGCTAGCGACGTTAAACTGATGCAACTTTAGTGTAACAGCTGCTTGGAATGGGCGTGTTCATGTAAATAACACACACACACACAACCCAGATCTGAGCCTAAACTCAGGATACACTCCACCAGTTCACAAGGTCAGAAACACTCACATCAGCCTACCTGTGTTAAAGGCTTTAGTAACACATTTTAGCCACAGGCTCAAACTATAGGATAGAGAAGAATTTAAAGAAGACATATGTGGTCTGTCTTGGTTGATCTTCACTTTGTGATGGAAATCCTCTCATCACAACAATGCATTTTCACACTGAGAGAATATTCAGAGAAGTACCTCATTTACTTTACTATTTTGTTTCTGTGCAAATTATTTTTCTCCACCCATTCTGTCAAGGCCACAATACATTTAAAGTACCTTAACTCTGTTCCAAAATACATATTCATAAATACATAATCTCCACTGATTTTTGTTGCATGAAAGTGTGTGTGTGTGTGTGTGTGTGTCTGTCTGTCTGTCTGTCTATGCATCCTGAAGGCAGTGGACAGCATAAGGGGAGTGATTCTCTGCAAGATAGATGCAGGGCTTTGCTGTTTTCAGTGACTTAAACACCAAGTCCAAAAAACAGAGTTTGTCCCATCTGTGATTCTCTTCTGCTGAGAGTCAAACTAAATATTAGTTTAATTAAAAGAGGGGGAAATGTGACCGTATTCAAGGTTTTTGGGTTTTGCATTCCATTGCTTGCCATGTAACTTAAGACTGGGAATCGCAATCCATTGCATAAGGTTCACTGTGGTCTCCATTTGTCTTCTTTAGCCAATGAGCTGCGCTGCCTCAGGAATATGACGCATGTGTATAAGACCCAGAGGTTTCAGGGCTATTGGTTATAAAGACATATCAGGTCTGTCTTGATTGATCTTTACTTGGGCGAGCTGTACCAGCAAGTTTGAAATGATCGTCCAGCAGATGAGAGAACTGTCTTCATGCTGGAAAAGTTGCTGGGTGTCTTGACACAAATTATTTCCAAAGATTGCCAGGAAGATGCCCCAAAACTGTGCTGCTGTAATAAAGGCAACAGGGTTCATTTTTTTTTTGGAAAAGCAGTGTAGATGCACATTAGTCATTAAAAATGTCTTGTATTGTTTGACACACCTAATATTGTGCATCTTATTTTCATTCTTTCAATCCATAAAGTCCTTTTTCCCCCACCAATAACGCAGAGGCTGGCCACTGGAGCCGCCAGTAAAGGAAGTCATTCATGATAAATGAAGATATGCTTGACTTGTATAGTAATTACTGTTTGACTTATACAGTACAGTATGTGACCAGTTTAACCAATAACTATTTTAATATATCCTTATTAGTACATGACATGAAGTAATGCTATGGGGCTTGTTCAGTTAGGATCCTGTCCATGCAGTTCTTTCTCTCAGATGTGAAGGGCTTTGTAAGCTGGCTGGTGGACTGTCCAGAGTGTTAGTTATAGGCAGTTTCATCCTTTGTGCCACTAAAAACTGACCCATAGTAACCATTGTCTCAACACCATTCACCAAGGTCTCTGTACTTGTCTTTTGTTTCAGGTCGAAGAGGGGAATATAGAGTACAAGGTAAACTTTAAACTCTTTGTATGTCTTTTAATGGGTGCCAATTAACCATTTTGCTGAAGACTCTAAGAACGCCCTTTGTTGTACATCTTATTGTCTGATTTCTTTGTTACTAATTTTGCTTGATAGTGACCACATATAGAGGTTTTTACTAAACAGCACAGTAGATCACTATTCTTGCTTAGTTTTTCTCTTTTAAATATCTAAAATATTTATGCAATTCTTATAGCCTAAATAGAGCCCATTAGACTGCAACAGCAAGGTAAATAACATGGCTCTGCCATAAATATTTGTAACCTGATGCCATGGTAAATTAGTGCTGTATTTGGCCCACAGCTGCTCCACCTTTACATACACTTTGTGTACATGTCCATTTGATTGTGCCTGTTTAACATCCCGCTTTAAGTCTATTTTGCTTAATGAAATGTATAGGTTATGTAAATGCTAAGTTGTAAACAGCAAGAGTGTTGATGCTTCACAGCAGCAGAATACAACCGACTACATTGATGAACTGAACTCTGGTTTGGTTTGATGCAGCTGAAGCTGGTGAACCCCACACAGTATCGTTTTGAACACCTGGCCACACAGATGAAATGGAGGCTCCAGGAGGGCAGGGGAGAGGCAGTGTACCAGATTGGGGTGGAGGACAATGGGCTGCTGGTTGGTTTATCTGAAGCAGACATGAGAGCCTCACTCAGGACCCTTTGTCGAATGGCTGAGAAGTATGACCTTGAGTACTGACTATTAAATGTAACAACTCTAATGTCCATATATACATTTTTTAGATGTATGGTTGGAATGTTGGTATGTTAAGCTAATACTAGGTTTTTGCAATTTTATATGTGAAATTTTGTTAAAACAAAAATAATAAGAGAGGCCAATAAAACTTAAGTTATTGAACAGAAATTGATAAAAGTGCTAAGAATGCTGGGAATATCCAGGCCATCTGTTTAAGGCCCAAATGGATTTAATCCGCACTTTTTGAATGTCTCAGGGTGGGTGCTGATATCACAGTTCTCAGAGAGAGGGAGGTGGATCACGATTCTGAGGAGCCACGGAAAATAGCAGAGGTCCTTGTCAGGAAAGTGCCTGATGACCAACAGGTGAGTTCCTCTGTTGACTTTTAAATGAAGACACATTAGCAAATGATAGTTTTGAATAGAGCATACCGAGCAAACTAACTTCCCTTTTTGGTTTTGCTGTCCATAGTTCCTGGACCTGCGGGTTGCTGTTTTAGGTAACGTCGACTCTGGAAAGTCCACTCTTCTAGGTGTGCTTACTCAAGGGGAGCTTGACAATGGCAGAGGCAGAGCACGCCTCAACCTTTTTCGACACCTCCACGAAATCCAGACAGGAAGAACCTCCAGCATAAGCTTTGAAATCTTGGGATTTGATACCAAGGGAGAGGTGAGATCATTAGAACTTTCTAAAAAAACAAACCTTTGAAAATCATGGTATGTGATAATCAGTCGGCTGGCTCAGTGAAGTAGCGCTCTTGCCTCACTGTGAGAAGGTCCTATTCTCAAAAAAAAAAAAAAGAAATTTTAAATATAAAAAAAATTATACTTGAGTATAATTAAAGAATATTACTCAAGATCACAATATACCATGGCCTCATCACACCAGTACAGGTATCTCAGCATGATCTTGTCATTGCCTAATTCTTATTCCCAAGGAAGTTATCTAAATTATGCTACTTTTTTATGATAGTGTTTTGACAGCCTCGACTGTATCTTTTCTGCCCACAGGTGGTGAATTACAGTGAGTCCCGGACAGCAGAGGAAATCTGTGAGAGCGCATCAAAAATGATCACTTTCATTGACCTGGCTGGCCACCATAAATATCTCAAGACTACCATCTTTGGCCTTACCAGCTATTGCCCTGACTTCGCCATGCTTGTGGTTAGCGCAAACACAGGCATAGGTAACGTGTTAAACTGTTTCACTTACTTTCTCTGTTCATGGGAGGTTTGTAGGACAGACAGGTCTTTTTGACCTAAACAAAGGCAAACTTGGGTCATGATGACTTAGCAAAGTACATTATGATAAATACTAGCTTGCAAGGCTAAGTTAAACATTTTCCTTGGTAATCTTGATACTTCTTGTTTTCTCATTATTACAGTACATAATATTTCAGGGTTATTCAGAGATCCGATTAGTTTAGATGGAGAAGGAAGAATCAGTAGTACCACAAAAAAATAATACATGTGACACTGCAATAAATCCAGTTTAAATCCAGGGGTCTTTATTTACTGAAGATATATGTTCAGTAATGAACATTCTGGTGTAATTCATCAAGATAATGGTGAATACCAGCAGATTGGCTTACTCTATTTAATTTTTCACAGAGCTCGCTAACAAACTTATAGCTTATATAAGATATCACATGTCACTCTTGGACACTTTCCTAAGATCTTCCACTCCCAAAAATACCCTGGTTTGTCCTACTGAGTGTCGAGGCAGGGGCCCAGTTAGTTTAAGGTGGGGGAGTTGATAGGGTTTAGTAATCGGAGCACTGCCAGACCAGTGCTGACTCTACACAACCAGAGATAAGGCAAAGCAAGAAAGTATAAAAAAAAAAACAAAAAAAAACACCTGCTATAAGAAGCAAGTGGACAATTTTATTCAGATTTATGAATTAATTTATTAATTCTTACATACATATATTCTTGAGAAATTTGCTGAATTGGGGTAGCGGTGGCCTAGTGGTTAGGGAGTTGGCCGCAGGATCGGAAGATTGTGGGTTCAAACCCCTTACCAGTAGGTTGCCCTGAGGTACCCTTGAGCAAGGTACTGTCCCCGTCACTGCTCCCCCGGCACTTTCATAGCTGCCCACTGCTGCACAGTGTTTGCATGGGTTAAATGCAGAGGTCCAATTTCATTGTGGTTCACTGTGTGCTGTGCTGTGCTGTGAAGAATAGTCACTTTTACTTTCACTTTTTCACTTCAGAATGTAGTGTGTCAAGATCATTTGAGGGTTGAATTTAAACAGACATCTTCAACCTTTAAACTGCTGATATGTTAAGTAATGCTTTCAAGACTAGGCCACCTCTTTTTGTGTGATAAGTGTCCTCATCCTGCTCTCCTATATTTGAACTTCTATGTTTACTGTGTACTCAAAGTGCATGATTTAATTTTAGGTCAGTTAGTATTACTGTAATAGGAGAAGTTATTTAGGCAACTGGGTCAGTCGCATAACCAAGAGTCTTGAAGAGAACCAGCATAGCTCTCGCAACCTGACACTGGAATGTCTGGAACCTAATGCATTATGCAATAGAGAAATGAGCTGTTGCTATGGCCTAGTCTATGTTAAGATCAAGGAGTTGGTGCTTTGCTTACTCCCACTTCCGCCCCTTAAAGATCACCAATGCCTGAGGTTGTTCATCAATCATTAAGATTAGTGTTAAGATTTTTGTGGTTGATGCACACACACTAGCACGCTGGCACGCTCCTTTGAGAGCTGGATGGCTGGAGGTGATCGGTTGTGTTTGTTTTTTAGCTGTCAGTGTGGAAATCATCGGAGTTGGGGAGCAGTGAATTTGTTGTGGGAAAGGCAGGTTGTCTCATTCCAGTAAAAGTTAATCATACAGTAGACTGCATTAATTAGGGTAAATTAAGTTTGAGTGATTAAGGTTAAAGTTTGTTGAATTGTATAATTTGTTGCCCCAGCAAATATTTTCAGCTCTTAGTGTCTACACAGAACTGCTTGTTGTACAGTTTCAGTTCTACAGTGCCCCGCAAAGGTATTCACCCCCCTTGGCTTTTTACCTATTTTGTTAAATTCCAACCTGTAATTTATGTTTATTAATCTTATTTATGTGATGGATCTGCACAAAATAGTCTAAGTTGCTGAAGTGAAATGAGGGAAAAAATAAAAAAATAATTAAAATAAAAAAAACCTGAAAATTGGCATGTGCATATGTATTCACCATATTGCCATGAAGCTCCTAAAAGGTCCTGGTGCAACCAATTACCTGCAAAAGCCACATAATTAGTGAAATGAAGTCCACCTGTGTGCAATCTAAGTGTCACATGATCTGTCAGTATAAACACACCTTTTCTGAAAGGCCCCAGAGGCTGCAACCCCACTAAGCAAGAAGCATCACACCATGAAGACCAAAGAGCTCTCCAAACAAGTCAGGGACAAAGTTGTTGAGAAGTACGAGTCAGGGTTGGGCTTAGAGCTGGGCTTTATGGAGGAGTGGCCATTACTTAACGTTAAAAATAAGAAGGCACATTTAGAGTTTGCCAAAAAGCATGTGGGAGACTCCCAAAATGTATGGAGGATGGTGCTCTGGTCAGACTGAATTTTTCAGCCACCAAGAAAAATGCTATGTCTGGTGCAAATCCAACACATCCTATCACCCCAAGAACACCATCGCCACAGTGAAACATGATGGTGGCAGAATCATGCTGTGGGGATGTTTTTCAGCAGCAGGGACTGGGAAACTGGTCCGAGTTAAGGGAAAGATGGATGGTGCTAAATACAGGGATATTCTTGAGCAAAACCTGTGTCAGTCTGCCTGTAATTTGAGACTGGGACGGAGGTTCACCTTCCTGCAGCACAATGACCCAAAGCATACTGCTAAAGCAATACTCCAGTGGTTTAAGGGGAAACATTTAAATGTGTTGGAATGGCCTAGTCAAAGTCCAGACCTCATTCCAATTGAGAATTTGGTCAGACTTGAAGATTGCTATTCACAAGCGAAAACAATCCAATATGAAGGAGCTGAAGCAGTTTTGCCTTTGTCCTATTTGCTGTTTGCTTCACAATAATAAAAAAATACATCTTCAAAGTTGTAGGCATGTTCTTTAAATGAAATGATGTAAACTCTCAAACAATCCATTTTAATTCCAGTTTGTGAGGCAACAAAACAAGAAAAATGCCAAGGAGGTGAATGCCTTTGCAAGGCACTGTAGTTTGCCTTTACTGTAGATTGTTTTAAATTTTTTTATATTATTCAAAAGTGCCTCTAATCAATCGCAGGGGGACAATAAACAGATTTAGGTGAGTGTTACTGATTCTTTTGATATGATCATCCCTTTGAATTAAACAGGCTGTTTTCTTGTTACTGAGCCTTTAAGACCGAAATATGCAAACCATCTATATTCTGATTGGCTGCTGTACAATGCATGAGGCTAAAACGACATTGGGGGGGTAAAGGTTTCATAAATGGAAAAACACACACACACATGCACAATTTAACCTCTAGATGAGCATTTAATGCAGTTCTCTGCTGTACCAGAGATATGCATGTTTAGCCTAGCTGTCTGCAGGCATTTTCCATGCTACATGAGCTTTTATTGCAAGTATGATTACAAAACATTTTGCATGAGTTAAGAGGCAAAGTAGGCCAGGAAATGTCATATGAGAATCACACTGTTGTATACCATGTTTACAGATCACATCTGTTTTGCATACCATATTAAACGAATGTTATTTTGCTCTGTTGCTCATGGGGAATTCATATGTATGTAAAAATTGCGTTTAAAGACCCATGGCATACATTTCAGCCATTGTCACTGCCTGCATGTCTCCTTGATGTGTTCGTGTTGAATGGATGCATTGCATGTGAGCACATATTTGTAACTTGGAAAATGCAAGCACTTATTATGACGCATGCACTTCCACTCCCACAAAATATTTCTTCTACTGCCTCCAAACAGAGGTACATAGCAAAAACATATTTAAAAAAAAAAAAAATATATATATATATATATATATATATATATATAAGTTGCACCTCAGAAGCGCAAAGATATAATGTAAATGCTGAAGCTAATTTGTTTTTTTTGTTTATTGTAGATTTTTTGAGAACTTATCTTTGTGTCTTCTATGTATAGATCAAAAGATACAGTGTCGTCTGAATATCTGAATATCTAAATATCATGTCAATGCTAAAATGCACTGTTACACACTATACCACGTTATACAGGTTTCATCTTAACCCATAGAAGCTATTTAAAACATACAGCAGTTTTGATTGAGTGTGCAGATTGCTATAGTTTACGTGCTTTAAGTTTTTTTTTTTTTTTTTTTTCCTCCATGTGTTCCAAATATTCTGTTGACTTGATTTTAAATAACCCAGGGTAGTGGTTACACTGAATTTGGTTGATTGTTTTTTGTGAATTTCTTCAATAATAATGGTTAGCTCTACAGCATAGTTAATTACAGAGCATTTGAAGGGTATCAATAGTCATTGGTGAAAAGACTGATGCACCAATAAACTAGACTGGCAAAGGGATTGCGTGAAAGTTTGTTTAATCCCTAGCATCCATTTAAAAGACCAAGTCAAAAATGTTTAAGCAACTGTCTCCCTGAAGCTGAGAAAGCTTGAGACCTCAAACAATTTTTTTTTTCTTGCAATCTCTGCAATAGAGATATGGTGGAGAAGTTTTTAATTGCACAGAAATTTTGTTTCATTTTTGAATGCATCAATATCAGGTTGCAAAATGTCATAGATGATCAGATACAAATAACAAACTTTTTTACTTCTAACAGTTCTCTCTGTTCTATGTAAAGTCTTTATGATGATGATTCGTTCTCCCATGCTTTGCAGTGGGAACCACACGGGAACATCTGGGTTTAGCCATGGCTCTAAAGGTACCCATCTTCATAGTGGTCAGCAAGGTGGACCTTTGTACCAAAGCTACAGTGGAGCGCACTGTACGACAGCTTGAGCGCATTCTCAAGCAGCCTGGCTGCAACAAAGTCCCCTTGGTTGTATCTAGCACAGATGATGCCGTCACTGCTGCCCAGCAGTTTGCACAGTCACCCAGGTACCTCATAGTTCTAAACACTAGAGCTAAGTATAAACACTTCAGAGCTTACTATTGACAACAATAAACCCAGGGTAGCCATGTGAAAGCTAGAGAATGGTTTTGACTGGGAGTTGCTAGAATAGTTGAATGATTATAAAGTTTCTTAGTAAAATGAAACCAAATACACATTTACATTTGAATCTTACTCATATGAGTTCTTCATTGTTCTTCGTTCCGTGTCTCATCTCTTTTTGTGCCTCATCACTTGTTTAGCATCACACCAGTCTTCACGTTATCCAGTGTATCAGGGGAAAACCTGGACCTGCTGAAGGTTTTCTTTAACATCCTACCTCCCCTCAGCAACAGCAAAGAGCAGGAGGAGCTCATGCAGCAACTCACGGAGTTCCAGGTTAATAACAAACACTGCGGTCAAAACCTAGACTTGCAAAGCAGATACAGTTTTATGAAATTGTATTTATTTTTTTTATGACGTTCCTGTGCATGCTCACACACTGAACACTGAGCAGTATTTTTTTTTTTCTTTTGCATGTAACCCTGCAGACCAATAAGCCAGTAGTGAACAAATGAGTAAATGAGGTTTTCTGTATTTTTTTTTTTTTTTTTTTTGTCAATAATTTATCTAAGCATTTATTGTTTCCTTTTAAATTATTTAAACCACATGACTTTTTTATATTATGCTAAAATCTTTTTTTTATTTTTTTATTTTTTTACAAAACTTGTAATTGTGAATAAATTTATGGACAATACAATCAGAAACGCTCAGTTGGGTAATTCTGATGTGTTCCTGTCTAAATTTGCTTCTCTTAAAACTAATATGTTTCAGAAAATGGTATAACATTAGTAGTTTAAATAACATTTGTTATGAATAAATCATCAGAACAGGTTCCTACAATGTTTTTACAAAACTGGTTTATATGAGTAAGCACATGTTTCTTTGAAAGCATTTAAGTCTCCAGAGCAAAACTTGTACTAATTCTTATTTGCTGTTAGACATTACTAGTTTGTTTCTTTTAAATGGAACTCTTCACTCAAAACGAAAGGTTGAGAAAAGTAAATGAAAAGACATATAGAGGCTAGAAATCCATGTTAAGGCTTGTTAACTAATGTCCATTGCTTTTAATAATTGTAATAATTGCTCTATAGTGTGTTTGGGTCAAGTTGTATTCATTATTGAAGCTATTGTTATTTTATACTGCATGTATAATATGTTGACGCATACGTTTTTGTTTTCTGACATAAACTCTGCATTCATTTGTCCTGTAGGTTGATGAGATTTACACAGTGCCTGATGTCGGGACAGTAGTTGGTGGAACTCTTTATAGGTATTACACTCATGTCATGGACAACCCAGCCACTAGGGATGCACAAGCCAGTGTATTTCTTTGTGTCGGTCCCAAGCCCAGATAAATGGGGAGTGTTCTGTCAGGAGGGGCATCTGGTGTAAAACCTTTGCCAAATCAATATGCGGACAACAAAACAGAATTCCATACCAGATCGGTCAAGGCCTGGGTTAACAAGGAACCCCTCTATTGCTGTTAGCCTACAGGGTGCTGGTGGAAATTGGACTACTGTTGGCCAAAGGAGAAGAAGGAGGAAGGAGGAGGAAAGCATATCCAGAGGGAGGAGGAGAGAAAGAAGGGGAGGAGATTGGAAATGAGAGAAAGAACTTGATGGAGAGAAGGAAGTTTTCTGTGTGCAGGAGACTAGATGGAAGGGTAGTAAGGCCAGGTGTTATCCTGATGGAAGAGTATGTGAAGAATGTTTTGGAGGTGAAGAGGGTGTCCGATAGGGTGATGAGTTTGAAGCTGGAAGTTGAAGGTGTGATAATGAATGTTAGTGCTTATGCCCCACAAGTTGGTTTTGAGATGGCAGAGAAAGAAGAATTCTGGAGCGAGTTAGATGAAGTGATAGAGAGTGTACCCAGGGGAGAGAGAGTGGCAATTGGTGCAGATTTTAATGGTCATGTTGGTGAAGGGAAAAGAGGTGATGAGGAGGTGATGGGTAGGTATGATGTCAAAGAGAGGAATGCTGAAGGTGGATTATATCCTTTGCAGGAGGGTCAATCTGAAGGAGATTGGAGACTGCAAAGTAGTGATAGGGGAGAGTGTAGCTAAACAGCATAGGATGGTGGTCTGTAGGATGACCTTGGAGGTCAAGAAGAGGAGGAAAGTCAGGACAGAGTTGAGGATCATGTTGTGGTAGCTGAAGAAGGACTGTGAGGTGGAATTCAGGCAGGAGTTAACATGAGCACTGGGAGATTTTGAAGATCTTCCGGATTGCTGGGAAACTACTGAAGAAGTGATAACGTAGACAGCTAGAAATGTACTTGGTATGACCTCTGGAAGGAAGAAGGAGGATAAGGAAACCTGGTGGTGGAATGGAGAAGTCCAGGAGTGTATAAAAAAGAAGAGGAAGGCAAAGATGTGGGACAGTCAGAGAGATGAAGAAAGTAGACAGGAGTACAAGGAGATGAACCGTAGGGCGAAGAAAGCAGTGGTGAAGGCTAAAGATAAGGCGTTTGGTGAATTGTATGAGGGGTTGGATAGTAAGGAGGGAGAAAAGGACTTATACCAATTGGCTAGATAGAGAATCCGAGCTGGGAAAGATGGACATGGAAATGTACTCACAGGTGAACAGAGCATGTTGAGCAGATGGAGGGAGTTCATTGATTGGCTGATGAATGAAGAAAATGAGAGAGAGAGAGAGAGAGAGAGAGAGAGAAGATTGGATGATGTGAGGATAGTGAACCAGGAAGTGCAGCAAGTAAGCAAGATGGAAGTAAGAGCAGCGATGAAGAGGATGAAGAATGGAAAGGCTGCTGTTCCGGATGATATACCAGTGGAAGCATGGAGATGTTTAGGGGAGATGGCAGTTGAGTTGAGACCAGATTGTTTAACACAATCTTAGAAAGTGAGAGGATGCCTGAGGAGTGGAGACAAAGTGTACTGGTACACATTTTCAAGAATAAGGGTGATGCACAGAGCTGTAGTAACTATAGAGGAATAAAGTTGATCAGCCACAGCATGAAGTTATGGGAAAGAGTAATGGAAGCTAGGTTAAGGAAAGAGGTGAGTGAACAGCAGTATGGTTTAATGCAATGAAAGAGCACCACAGATGCAATGTTTGCTCTTTGGGTGTTGGATCGAGAAGTACAGAGAAGGTCAGAAGGAGTTGCATTGTGCTTTTGTGGACTTGGAGAAAGCATATGACAGGGTGCCTAGAGAAGAGTTGTGGTTTTGTATGAGGAAGTCAGGAGTGGCCGAGAAGTGTGTGTGTGTGTGTGTGTGTGTGAGAGTAGTTCAGGATATGTATGAGGGCAGTGTAACAGTGGTGAGATCTGGCGTGGGAGTGACTGATGCATTTAAGGTAGAGGTTGGGTTACATCAAGGATCAGCCTGAGCCCATTCTTGTTTGCAATAGTAATCCACAGGTTGACGAACGAGGGTAGACAGGAGTCTCTGTGTATGGTGATGTTTGCTGATGATATTGTGATCTGCAGTGAGAGTAGAGAGCAGCTTGAGGAGAACCTGGAGAGATGGAGATCTGCTCTAGATGTGGTGAGAGAGGACATGCAGGTGGTTGGTTTGAAGGAGGAAGATGCAGAGGACCAGAAGAAATGGAGATGGTTGATCCACTGGGGCGACCCCTAAATGGGAGCAGCCGAAAGAAAAAAGAAGACACTCATGTCGTGGACGTTCTTGTTGTAGTCTTAAGACGTTTTAATGAAGAATGGAAACTGATATGTAGATAGCTAAATTCAGTGTGGTGTATGTTTACTTTATTGCATTTGTAATTTAAAAAGTTTTCTTGAAATTGTTAACTTTGCAGCTAATGCTGCATCTAGCATTAAGTTAAATTATATCATTTCAGCTATAAAGTCTTCTTTACTGTCTATTCTGCTGTATTTACAGGACAGGGAGATGACTGAAAATGTAAGATAGGTGAAACTTATTCCCAAAGTACAACTGTATCCCTAAACAATTTACAGATCACCCCTAAGTGACTATTGTTTTAAAAATATGGAAATGCAAATCCCAAAAGTTCCTCGTATTCTCTGTATACAGTGGAATCTGCCGAGAGGGCGAGCACCTTGTAGTTGGACCCACAGATGATGGCCAGTTCCGGGAGCTGACTGTGTGCAGTATCCAGAGAAACCGCTCTGCATGCAGGGTGCTTCGAGCGGGACAGGCAGCTACTTTAGCACTGGGTGAATTTGACCGCTCGTTATTACGAAAGGTCTGTTTGTGTCTGTGTGCACTGACCAAGGTTTGAACAGCATGGCTGTGTTGCTTTTAGGACCTCATGGTTTTGTTTTTGTTTTTTTTCTTCTGCTCTGTATTGCAGGGGATGGTGATGGTGAGCCCAGAGATGAAGCCCACCATCTGCTGGCTGTTTGAGGCGGAGATCGTCCTGCTCTTCCATGCCAAAACTTTCCACAAGGGCTTCCAGGTGACTGTGCATGTGGGTAATGTAAGACAGACTGCCAGAGTGGAGGCTCTGCAGGGAAAGGTGAGTATTAGATTGGGCTGTTGACTCTAAGGTTCCAACAGGTATTTCACACATGATCATTTTAGTTATATCATAACGTTCCCCCTTGTTGCAGTTTGCTTGAGCAGTTGTGAACAGACCAGAGCAACCACACTGAGACCCTTTGACAGGAAGTGGTCTTGTTCCGGTCCCAAATGTTTTTATTGACATTTTTTGTGGTGATACCATGAACAACTTCAATCTGCCACATATACCAGGTGTGTTCTGCACATTTGAGCTAAACTGTTCCTGTAGACACACCTGTTTTTTGGTTCAGATGATGAGAAAATGCTGTAGCCATGTTGCACGAGCCAAATTCATTGTTTAGCATGTCTTATCTGTAGCTATTTTGGAAAACAGAGAGGCAGATAGAAAATAAATCTTCTTTGAATCATCATTTTTATTAGCTCTTTTTCATCCCCTTTCCCCATGTGTAGCCTCTTGTTCACTACCTGCACCTTGTTTACATGAAGCCTCTCAAAAGATTTCCCTTCAATATTTTACAAAGAGTTTTAAAAGAAATGCTTTAAATTGAAATCCAGGAAGGTGTCAAGGTATCCTCATTTTATACTTAAATGTGAAAAAGTAATAACAATAAAATATGCTTTTTTTTTTTTTTTTTTTTTTTTGTCAAAAACTGCATCCTGTCCTGTCCCACCTTTGGATAATACCACAAAAGAGGGACCTACTAAGTTACAGTATAATTAATAATTAGGGATATGGTTATGGTCTAGATGGTCATGCATAAAGTTTATCAATTCGCTCGTAAAAGTTTTGATGTTTGGTATGCTTCCAATGCTATGGAGTACATTTTAAAATTAAATATTTTTTCAATTGGTAGTGGTGGCTGACTGGTTAGGTACTTTTCCCTCATGATCAGAAGTTTGTGAGTCCTGGACCAGTAGGTTACCCTGGTCCAGGTCTTGGTGTGGGTTAAAAGCACAGGACTTACAGGAATTCAATTTAGTTTCTGCATTTAAGGGCCTACTTATTGACTTGTTTATTCCTAGTTGATTGATTAATATTAGGGTTTTTATCTGGTCATTTTATTTATTTATTTTTATTCTAATTCTCTAACGTTACAATCGTTGCATCATATACAGTACTGTGCAAAAGTTTTAGACAGGTGTTGAAAAAATGCTGTAAACAAAGAATGCTTTCAGAAATATAATTGTTTTATTTTTATCAATTTACAAAATGCAAAGTGAGCGAACAAAAGAAAAATCAAATCAATATCCAGAAGATCTGTGGTTAGTTCTCCAAGATGTTTGGAACAACCTACCAGCTGAGTTCCTTCAAAAACTGTGTGCAATTGTACCTAGAAGAATTGATGCTGTTTTGAAGGCAAAGGGTGGTCACACCAAATATCGATTTGATTTAGATTTCTCTTTTGTTCATTCACTGCATTTTGTTGATTGATGAAAATAAATGATTAACACTTCCATTTTTGAAAGCATTCTTCATTTACAGCATTTTTTCACACCTGCCTAAAACTTTTGCACCGTACTGTACTTTATAAACATGGGCTAATTTGCCAACAAAAGAAGACTTTTGGCTTTGGTGTAGTTTCAACTTCATACCTCTCTTTCTTTCTCTTAGGAGGAGCTGCGCACTGGTGAGAAAGCAGTGGTGCGGTTTAGGTTCATCAAGCACCCAGAATACCTCAAAGTGGGTGCCAAGTTGCTGTTTAGACATGGCGTTACAAAAGGCATTGGACAGGTCACCAAACTGCAGCCTTTATCCCAATATCAAAATCACTCATAGTTAGTCTCTCACTCTGTCTCTTTCAAATCAAGACACACCCACAGCCCAGCAGAGCATAGTAATCCTTCAGTCCCTCTTTCTTTTGCAGGCTCACATCCCTGCACATATGTTCTGCTTGAGAGATTTTCTCTCCTCTTAACCAAAGCCTATCCTCCACTAACCTCAAGTCTTTTTTAAGGAACTGTTTCATTTGAAATGGCAGCCAATTCACAGGCCATTTATTTTGTGGTCTTGGTGTAGACTCTGGAGGAGAGTTACTCCTGTTAAAGCTTGAACACATTGGTCACCATGTGAAGGTGGGGGTTGAAGTGGACGGCACCCAGATTTTGGAGTCTTTCTAAAGATGGATAAATGAAATCATGATTTTTTTTTTTTTTAATGTTTAAAGGAAACGTCCAACCAAGCAGTTGACATGGCAAGCAGTTCTTAAAAGCTAAAGATTATTCTCTGCTGTTTTTTATTGTCTCAAATGTTTGGTTGAACTCCATTTAAATGACCAAATGACTCCATTTGAGATGACCAAGCATTCAGCTCACACCATTTTGCTGCAAGTAATTAAGTGCAAGTGAAGTTCTAATTTAAATGAAATGTTTAAAGGCATTAAAGGAAGACTAGAACCCAGAAGAAATCTATCTTGGAAGGCCTTTTTAAAGAAAATCAAACCAATACACAGCAATGGCACTACAAGAGTCCACTGACTGTTTACATGCCAAAGCAAGTTATCAGCATAAGGTGTTAAGCATTTTCATGGCAGCTACCGTCGTGGCAGAGTTTCCGTTGTACATCAGCTCTGTCAGACTAAATGCTAGCACTGTAGCAGTCACTGTTGTCTCTGTTTTTCATGTCTAGCTGATGTCTAGAAAATGTCTTTTGTGGTTTTATGAAGAGGCACTTTAATGGTGTGGCAGTTTAAACTGTTAAAAAAAAAAAAATGTTCCAGCATTTTTCACCTAATCTCTGCCCTGCAAGTATTGGGCATTCAGTTCCTACGGGCACATTTCCCTGTACTTTTATTGACGCTTGTGGCCAGATGTTTCAGTACCTGGCTTATATTTGTCTTTTTAAAGTGTGTGTATAAGTATAATAATGATATTATTAGAACTATAATCAAGTCCGAAACGCACGTTGTGGACAGAGATTAGGTTTAATAAGCTTCTTTTACAGGGTTGGCTTTGGGCTCTGGTAGCAAATTGGTTGATTAAGTAAAGGCTGCCCTACATCACGTGGTGAACTGTGCTTCACTGCTGAATGTCTTTAGAAAATGTCAAAGGCTTCCCCTGGTCGTAAAAATGCCTTTAAATTATGTATATTGTATGTTCTACACTCAAGTGCTTTAGTTGCTCAGGAATTGTCAGATGCTCCTAGTATGCATTCCACATCCCTGTTGGCCCTAAAGTAGGAGAAGAATTTGATGTTGAATTGCGCTGCTTTGAAGGGTTAAAACTTGCCTCAGAGGTGGACGTTTCCACTGCTCTTTTACTGATTATGCAAAATGGATTGCAGGCCATTGAGAGGCCTTTTACTGCTGTTCCATCACTTTTCATATTGTTTTATATATGATATTATACACACACACACAAACATGTTTTCATGTTGCTGATGCCACAATTTAAACCATTGGGGCTTTATTGTAGTGCCTTCTTGAGTAGCTAATTGAAGAACCTGATTTGGTGCTACATCTTTTGATATAAAGAACAGAAGCCAGAGGGTTGACACATTTGTTTCCAAACCCTGAAGCTTTCTTTGGTCTTAAACATTGTGGCTAGAGTTTCTTCTTGCATGTCTAGTTCTACTTAGTAACACATTAGAGCACATTGTAGTATTTTCCTACTATGTTATTCTTCTGTGTGCTTCTTGTGCAATTTTAGAGAAATGTAAAAAAAATAAAGGAATGTATTTGAACCAAAAAAAAAACATTCAAAGAGTAAAAACAATAGAGATTTTAACAGTACCAATGTTTTTGTTTTATGAATTTATAGTGGTTTCTAGTTTTATTCCGACCTATTTTTGAATTGAACCTCATTTCTATTGATGTGTGTCACTTTTCTGGCCTCACTTGCTGGAAGGGTTTTTTTTTGTGAATTATTTTTAAATATTTTAAGATTTTATTGTTACCTTTTGGTGAATTTGATAATTTATGTACTTATGTTTGTATATTATGGTGTACATAAATAAAAAATTTGATTTATTCCAACAGGGCAGTTTTTTGTTCTTATTCTTTGTTTCTGTTGGGGCATGTCTAGAAAAGTAATTAAAGACGTTGGTCATTGAGACTAAATGCTGATGTAAGATGCTGCAATCTGTCAGGTTTACATACACCCTTACATTTACATTACGTTTACGGCATTTAGCAGACGCTCTTATCCAGAGCGACGTCCATGTCCTAATTACAGGGCCAGTCTCCCTGGAGCAATTCAGGGTTAAGGGTCTTGCTCAGGGACCCAGTGATGGAGGTGGGACCTATTTGAACCTGGGACCTATTGGCGAGAATCCTACCACTGGACCACCACCACCCCTGCACTCTTAAATGCAAGGTAGGCTCAGACACTGTTTATTGCATAAAACCAACTGAGGAAAATAACAGGACCAATGACCAGTTGGTGTGTAATAATTGCAAACAGATTCTTGCAAGCTCAAATCTTAAATGCTTCAGCAAAAAAATTGTTACCTAATTTCCCACAACGCCATGTAGTCAATTGGCCAGGACATGTCTTTTCTCAATTGTGCTTCTTTTCAGAGCTGCTGGTTAAGGTTGCTAAAAAAAGACTAAACTAATACTCAAAATTGATGTCAAAATCACTTCCATATACATCTACAGAGCTCTTCAGTTGTTTTGGGAGAGGTAAGAAATGCACTGCTGTGTTTCTACTGTGCTGTGAACATGCAATACAATGAACAATGAAAAGGTGAAAAAGGAGACCAAAGGCTGATGCAAGGAATGCAGGTTCCTCATTCCTTTATTATATTCTATTCAAACTTAAATATAGACTACATGTAAATGAACTTACAGTCCATTCATTTCAATCGTTTTGTTGTGAGAAAATGTAAATAAAAGCATATTTAAAAAGACAATTCTTCAACATAATTTATATAGTTGTGTCGTGGCTATGGTCTCTAATCATTCCAAATAGTTTCTAATACTGTACAAAAACGGAGAGAAAGTGCAATGCCAACAACTGTCATAATGGATTATTTAAAAAGTTACGACTTCTTAAAGAAAGAATCAAGAGTGGCAATGCTCTCCATTGCTTTGGCTCTTTTAGCTTGCGGCCCTGCCTGGCTTTTGGACCTGCTTTTTCCGCGTGAAGATTGAGGTGTTCCAGCCTTGAGGAGGTTGCTGGTAGAGGCAGAGCTTGTTGAAGACACTGATGAGGAGAAGGAGTTCTGCAGGTCGAGAGCAAAGTGATAATCACTGTGTTCAGGCATTTCCCACACCAGCACCTCTTGCCCACAGCGTTCACAGGTGTAATAATCTTCTCTGCTGCTTTTAAAGCCTGAGTGTTGAGGAAGGTTTGTTCGATCGTGCTCTGTTTCAGCAGAGCCAGAGCATGGACTACCTGACAAATCCTGACAAACCCTCTCAGGGTTTTCTTTCACCCAGTCAACCTCTTTGCTACTATGAACCTCATTCCCCACGTCTGTCTGTTTTTCCAAACTCTTGCGTTGGAAAAATGATGAAATTGCAGTACTGGCCATGACTGCTGCTTTCTGAAGATGGGGAGTGGAAATGTTTTCAGGGGTGGCCAAAAGAGGACAAGAAAACAATGCAAGGTTGTTAAGTTCTTCTTTCTTTAAAATTTCCTCAGCCTTTTTCTTTTCAGCAGCTTTCTGGAAAAGGGACTGGATAGCCCCTGGTTTCTTAGATGGTGGCTCAGCTTTTGAGGGAGACTGAGTGGAGGTCACGAGAGACTGTGTTGCTGCCACATCACTGCTAAAGTAACTAGCAATTCCTTCTGATGATGTTTCACTGAACTTGCTGGCAGACAGGTGGAGGCAGGTGAATGCAGGAGACCTAGAAAATCATTTAGAGATTAGGTAACACAAGCTATGTGAGGGACCAAACCTCAGACCTCATTCATGGAGGTGTTGTTAGACTCACCACGCCTCCTGATGGCTGCCAGCAGTATTAAGACTTTTGATAATGGCAAAGCTGTCAGCAGAAATCTTAGAGGCTTCATAGCGTGATAGAGCACAGCAGCGGGAGAAACTACTTGGCCTTTTATCTCCAGCCTGACGGACACCAACGGTCAGCAACTTAGCCACCCTTCCATTCTACAAAGTTAAGAATAAAGATTTCTATATAACTAATGGCAAACAAGGAATAGGAACCGTTTTTTTAAGTGTAATGACATTCCCTTACCATGTCCCGGTCCTTATTAAGTCTCTCCTCCAGCTCTAGGGCTAGCTGCTGGAGCCAGTGCTGGACCTAGGAAGGTGGGAACAAGAGGAGTACATAGCAAACAGACTGTATCCAGCAAACCTCTTAAGCATTCTTGCATATTGAATGGGTGTTTACCTGGCCTTTTGTAGACAGAGCTGTCTTTCCTGGAAAGTTCTTGCTACAGCCGATGGATTTGGGAAGTTGTCTGGGCTTTACTGGCTCAAACTCAATTCCTCTGCACAAGTCATACAGCCACTGCCTGTGGAACAATAAATCATTCAAAATGATCCTCAAAGCTGGAGTCAATTACTCACTAATTAGCTGCTTTCAGTGCCTCCCGTTGCTTGAGTCACTAGAAGTGTTCATTTGGGGCACACTTGTCATTAACTGTTATGTAAACTACAAAACATTAGCATATGGTCTTCTAATGTCTCTTCTGTATTTAACCCTTCCAAACAGTTGAACAGTGGGCTGCTTAAGGGTACTTCAGGGTAACTTAATGGTCCTGAACTTGAACCCACAGGCTTCCAATTACAGGGTCTAGTGTCTAACTACTAGGCCACTATTGGCCACAAAAGCAGCTGAACTCCTTGAGACTGCACACAGGTTTACGGGATTTAGTGTGAAAATTAGACAGAAATTATTTAATGACACCATTTTGCAACTGGGTGTTGCTACTTCCAACTTTTCAAACCACTGAAAGAGTAAGTAAATGTCCAGAATTATTGTAATTTTCAGAACAAGTTTTGTGAAATAAATATGAAAATTATTAAATATACAGTACTGTGCAAAAGTTTCAGGCAGGTGTGAAAAAATGCTGTAAACAGAGAATGCTTCAGGAAATCCAAATCAAATCGATATTTGGTGTGACCACCCTTTGCCTTCAAAACGCCATCAATTCTTCTAGGTACACTTGCACACAGTTTTTGAAGGAACTCTGCTGGTAGGTTGTTCCAAACATCTTGGAGAACTAACCACAGATCTTCTGTGGATGTAGCTTCCTCACATCCTTCTGTCTCTTCATGTAATCCCAGACACACTCGATGATGTTAAAATCAGGGCTCTGTGGGGGCCAGAAGAACTGATGCTGGTTTGAAGGCAAAAGGTAGTAACACCAAATATTGATCATATTTGATAAACTGATTTAGATTTTTCTTTTGTTCGCTCACTTTGCATTTTGTAAATTGATAAAAATAAACAATCATTAATTATATTTCTGAAAACATTCTTTGTTTACAGCATTTTTCCCACACCTGCCTAAAACTTTAGTCTAGAATGTCTAGAAAATCAATCAATCCTTGCATTCCGTTCCAGCATGTTTATTATTTATTTATTACAATTACTTAATAAAAAGCATTCAGGATGTTGGAGGGGAGTCTGTCACAAAAAAAAAAAAAATCAGTACCTTTGTTTATCGTTGCGCACTTCCATTCAAAAGTATTTTAATTGTTTGAGGAGTATGACAAGGACTGAGTATGACTGAAGAGAAGCCTGAACTGTGCTAGTTTACTAAAAGCATACCTATCTCTGCATGTCTTGTTTTCAGTCTAGTACCTTGTGGCTGCTACTGAATACACTGAATACAAATGTTCCCTTAAAAATCTGACAAAGGATAAAAAAGTGGTTTAATTTAATTTAGTCTAGTAGTAGTTTAGTCTTATACTGTTATTTAATGTTGTAGCCCCAAATAACCTGAAAGTCCGACACTGGAAATAGCTTTGCTCTAGCTCTTACCCAGTCTTCTCTCCAAAGTGCTCCTCCAGCTGGCCATGTGTGAACTGTGTGAGTTCTCCCATGTTCACCACCCCTAACGTCTCTGTGATGGAGGCCCCCAGTTTTCCTCCTAGGTTACGACTGAAAGACAACCAAACAGCTCCTTCACACACTGTGACTTCCCTTACTCAGTTATGTTTATGGTAAATCATACATTTTACTAATGGGCAGAGTCCTGAAGAGTTCAGGTACCGATCCTAGAGGGAGGACAGTCTGCCGGTTGGGCTTGTTGAGACCACATGCAAGTTTGGCCAACACCTGCAATTAAAGTTATTTAATTTAAGGCTACCAGGATTGGACAGAAGTCAGTGGTGAAAAAACTAAACTGTGTTCAAAAAGTAATTCCACCTTGTTGTGAGAAATGCCTGCAGAGCAGCGAAATCCAGTGTGTTCTTCCACAGCGGCCCTCATTTCCTCCACAATCAGAGCACCCACAGCCAAACACAGCTCTGCACAGTCTGTCTGAGAACAGGGGGGCAGTGTGTTCAGCCACTGCTGCAGACCATGAGACCTCTTCTCCTCTGTGTGGATGGATTAGAATGCATCTATTAAACCAGAGCAATTTATCACTGAACTATTCCCAAAAATGTTTTTCAGATTTACTACCATTTATCATTAACATTACTGACTAAAATGAAAAAGATGTGTAGGTTCACTGGTCACTTTCTCCAGTAAACAAATAATCTATATTTGTGTTGTAGACATCAGAAGAAATTCCCATCAACACCACTGTTGAGAAATTCTGATACACCAGTTTCTGTAAAGCTTTGTTTCAAATCACTGTTTGTTTCGTCAGTGCCAGTGTCTCCAACCTGTGAAGCATAGCTGGTCTTAGTTTCGTCTTGTAATCATTTCCTTTCACCCTTGCTGGTACTTCTCTCTCACAGATCACTCCTGCCATTTGTCTCCACCCATTCCAACCTGCCTGAACCTTTCTTAAACACTTCCATTTACTCCCAAGTGTTTAAATTCCTTGACTTTTGTCACCTCTACTCCCTGCATTCTAACCACTCTGCTTTCCTTTCGTTCATACTCAGTCTTTGTCCTACTCATTTCCATTCCTCTCCTCTCTAGAGCAGATCTCCACGTCTCCAGGGTTTCTTCCAGCTGCTCCCTACAGATCACAATATCATCAACAAACATCATAGTCCGAGGGGACTCCTGTCTAACCTCTTCCATTAACCTGTCCATGTAATCCCAATTCTACTTTAAATGCATCCGTCACTCCCACTGCAGGCCTCACCACTGTCACTCTGCTCTCATACATATCCTGAACTACTCTCACATACTTATCTGTAACATCTGACTTCCTCATACAAAACCATATATGCTT